>JAPYYV010008853.1:0-18627 GCA_030522625.1 Copidosoma aretas | reverse complement strand
CGAGGGCGCAAAAAAAAAAAAAAAAAAAAAAAAAACTCCACGGCGATACCCGCCGACGTATTCTGTGTGTGCGAGCGGGCGAGGGAGAGAGGATACTTATCCACAACAGCGAGGAGATGGAAAACGGGAGAGGGAGGGAAGAAAAAACCGCGCGTCGACCGCTTCCACCGCCGATTTATGAGCCGTGATCTTCCACGCCTGTTTCTTCCTCCGCGCGCGACCCCGTCCTCCCACTCGCCGGCTTTTCTCCGGCTCGTTCGCCCCCTTTTTCCGATCGCGTATCATCCGCGGAGCAGCCTGGTGGTGGTGCACGGACACCGGCCGCTGAGCCGCTTCGAGCAGGCCTATTGTTCGTGCAGCGGATTCGGGAATTATCATGGCCGTCGGCCGCGCGCCCACTCTGTAACGGCTCGCGCATGAGCACCGCGGTTATGAAAAATTCATCGTTTCGATTTTCCCCGGCTCGCTTGCAGGTTCCGCTCGTGGCTGAGCCCCTTCAGCTCTGGATAACGTTGACACGCGGGAACAGAGCTATGGCAGAGAAAAGTTTCAATGTTTGCACACACACTTGCGTGGATTGTGAAAACAATGATGTTACGTTTGCCGGAGAATATGATCAACAAGCACCACCAGGTATATATGCTTCTTCGCGAGATTCTTCAAAGAGGCAGGAACCGAGCAACTGTCTCGGCACTTTGGAGACTCGTTTCACCGAGATTGCGTTGGTCGTTCATTCGGATCGACGATCGATTTTCTCCGCTGCTGCCGCCGAACTAGTCAAAATGACTGCGCGGTATCTGTTTCTGGTGCCAAAATAAGTAAACTCACCAACCTGCCCTGGTCCCTCGTACATGTCAAATCGATCATTAGAAATGTTACCTTGCAAATGTCAACACTATTGTTGAATCAGGACAAAAAACAATTATTTCAGCAATCCACAACGCAATGTATGCACCGGTCGCTCCATCTATCGCAGAGCCCCGGAACTTCGACGCATCAACTCCGCCTAAGTTCAATACTTTACGGTCAATATTTTTATTGTTTTTCTTCCAACAACATTCTAAAGCTGTAAAAAGCCTGTTGATAAAATTACCTTTCCCACAACTGTTGACGAAAATTACAGACGCTTTTAATCTTCTTCAACTGAATAAACATCAGACTGAAAATACAACACCGTAACTTTCGGGGATGGAAATCATTCCTCCTCGATGAGTCAGGCAATCCCAACATCATCATCATCACGAACCAAACAACGCAAGATTTCGCTTCCGACGTACGTACAAAACCCCAAGTTCGGGCCAGAAAATCAATGTAGCTGAATCCAGCAGACTTTCGTATGGCAGCGGTACCGTAAAATACAAAATTCTACTTTGGATACCCTCTCAAAACAAGACCAGGTACCCTTCGAATTTAGCCAAATAAAGGGGTACCTATTTGATATTTCATGATGCCGCTGCTACGATTTGGCTGCTAGATTCGGCTTGATGGAAAATCATCCCACGAGAGTTCCGAAACAACATCAACGCCGCGCCCGTACAAAATCGAACGAGCGAGTATTGATGTCCTGCTACGGCAAATATATAGAGCAAAAGAGAGAGAGGAACGTCTATATTATACTGCCGGCCACTTCCTAAGCGTCCTGCTACCCTGGCCCGTCGACCGCCTCGAATCAATGACAAATCCGTTATTACCATCGCCAGCGCGGAGTTACCCGCGCGCACCATCCGCTCGCCCGACAATCGGGTCGATAATATATACATACTCAATGAAATGAACCTGTACGCATGTGTATTAAACGTACGACGCGTTTGAGAAATTGATTTTTCGTCCACCGATGAATCCAATCAAGCACAATAATATCGATGGCGGTCATTTCTGGAGCAGCGCAATATATTTAATAGCAACGCAGGGAGGCGGTAGGGGAGTGCTGCTGCTCGCGACTGGAACTGCTGTGTGAGCCCGTACACTTTACAAGTTCCGATTTTTGTTTTGTATGTACATGCACGTACACAGCGTCCGGATACACATATATAAACGAGGAGAGCGCGTGTCCGAGCAATATATTTTTCAAGTGTCTCGGTGGGCCCAATAAAACGAGATGGCGGCAGCGATGCAGGCCCTTACATACAACACATGTATATACGTCGTACAGGGAGGAGGAGGAGGATTAAGGAGCATATATTATATACGTGGAAGAGCCGCGAAACAACTATATACTTATCGAGAGGAGATCGTGCCTCGCAGCTAGCTCTTGACGAAAGAGAGAGAGAGAGAGAAAAAAAGAGTCGGTGCCGGAGCTTCGAGTCCCGCTTCTGTAATTATAGACGATCCTTCGCGGGCTCGTCGATATCGTTACATAGCTACTTTGCTCTCGCTGGCTCTCCTTTTTTTTCTTCTTGCCTTTTCGGGAGAACGCACTTTTGCGCTTCGTCTGCTCAAGTACTCGTACGACTCCTAATTTACGGCAAATTCGCGCGCCAAGTATGGGGAAATCAACATCGATGCCTCAATTCTGTCAATATGTGCGTGTATGTACGCAGACGATGGGTATATTATGTGTACGTATAGCAAGGACCAAGCACAGCTTTTGATAAAAAGTCGGCAACGATTTCTGAACGAACGAGACCACCCCGACCTTATAGCGTATCTCGAGAAATTCAGAACGGTTTAGCGCGCGATTCCGTCGAGGATGAAAAAAGAAAAGTCCAACAAAAAAGACGACGACCAGTACTGATGTATTATATTTGCTCGCGCGCCCCGGTGATTACGATAATGCGCAGGTGGAAAATAAGCGCGTCAGGCACGAGCTACAGATATAAACGAGGGTGGGAGCCTCGCTCTTTTACGTAAGTATACAAGTATTTGATTTTAGAACAAAACTCTCCGGCGGTGTGAGTATCCGTCCTTTCTTCCTTTACTTTCCTGCAGCCGATCGCGAGGACGATAATAAGACGCCTCACTCGCTCGCTGGTACATGCATATTATTATCCGTAATCCAAGCGTAGACACATATATACATCATCTAAACGCACAAAGTAGTTGCTCACGTGCTAGCACTTATAGAAGCTCATAGTTACGCTGTTTACAATCCAAATATCATACCAAGGGAGCTTTTTTTTATATTTTAGTCGTAGTAGTGAGGTGTTGGTCGTTTTCTTCTGAAGAAAGATCGGGGAAAAACTTGAGTTTCGAGACGTGCATGGGGTTATTTTCCCGAATTTCGAACACTTTATACCCAAGACACACAATTTGTTTTTTACTCGTTAATCTATGTAATTATTAAAAAAAAAATATTTGTCAAATAAAGAATGGTATTACACTATAGTGAGGTAGTTTAAGTTTTAGGGTACATCACTCTGAGCAATGGGACAGTTACAGTTAGTCAAGGAAAATATAAACCAGTTTTCTTCCAGAGAAAAACGTGAAATGGTGGCTTGATAGTATTATTCAATGCCTTAGCGGAAAAATATGTTATCTCAAGATTAAGAGTTTTAAAAAGATATACTATCTCAATTTCGATGGGATTCACTGTTGTACCACTACAAGTTGGCAATGGCATATGCTTGAATTATTTTAGCTACCAATATATGCTTCAAAAATATGAGCATAGTACAACGTTGCAAACTTAATAGCGAAGAGGATATTCTGAATGTAATATTTTTTCGTCTAAAATAACTCACGGAGCAGAAGATGTCTTAGCCATTAAAACTAACATTTTTCCGACTCGTCGATGAATTTGAAGAAAATCGATCTCGTTTTATTCTATCTACGTGGCAACAGCAACAGCAGCAGCATCAGGAGCCAGAAAAAGAGGGAGAGCTCGATTACGCGAGAACGAGGAAATGCCTCGTTCTGACCGTACTCGAACCTTCAGCAGCAGCAGCAGCAGCATCATCGCCAAGCCGCTAAGCCAATATCTAATTTTATAACAGGTGGAAACAATAATAATGATAACGGCATCAGGCGTAGGGGTGTATATAGGTGTGTGCTCAAACCGCCGAGAGTAATCTAGCGAGTCACGTTACACAAAACAAACGAGAGAATATCCTGCGCAGGCCAGTTTCGCGCTCGAGCGCAATTTCGGATGTAATGGTCCTGTGCTTGCGCGCGAGAGGGCTTTATAGGAAATAAGAAACAATTTTTCCCTTGTACTTGCGTCTGTGCGCTGTATGGGTGTGTGTATGGATACCGTTAAAAACTACTAGCTAGCAAAAGTAATTTTCAAAGTATAATTATACCTAATTATACCGGTAGGTATAATACACACACAACAACGCACGCACACATTGAAAACTTGCAAAACATAAAAAATCGCGAGATAAAGATTCTCTCGAAACAAGTTTAATTCCATAATAAATCACGCCAACGGTTAAACCGTTTCACCGCGGCGACAGTTAAGGCACATATAATGATAAACGATCCCACTGCTCGATGATCATTATTATTATTATTATTATAATACGCGATACATCACGAGTGCGCGTACATCTATCAGTCTTGCTATACGTCTTCATTTCGAGGATAACCAGTCGCGACATTCCAGATTTCTCTCGGACGGTTGAAGCAGCGCTCCTCCTTTTGTTCGACTCGCCTGCGTAAGTATACGATGCGCGCACGGGCTAAAGTGAAAACGGACAGCAGCAGCAGCAGCAGATCGGTAGCCGAGTATAATAACGAGCTCGAGGGGGCTCATTAAAAATTTTCGGCCACTTGTCATCGATCTTTTTCGTCAACGCACCGTGTAAGCGCGAGACGTCGGGCACGAGAATCAGCATCCAAAGGTTTGAAATAAGCGAACGCTGCTCTCGCGCTCTTTTCATCCCTCTCTCGTCGATGCGAGAGATATTTACGAGATAACGCGGCGATCTCATCCATCACGGGGACAGTAGCCGTCATTACGCTCCGAGAAACACGCTCGATGTGTGTATAAATACTTATATACGAACTCCCCGGCCCTTTCCGTCTTACTGAACGTATGTATAATGTACTCTCCGGTTGGCAGTCCTGATGTTCGTCGGTCGCTTTCTTGCAAGTACTTACTTGTTTTTTTCTGACGATTTTCCGCGATCGGCTGCTAATTACGCTCAAACTAGAGAATAATGTACATGATAAACTATCGATCATCGATCTGCAAGAAAAAACATCAGTGAATCAAGCTGGCCGAATTATTAGCATGGCTTTGAACGGATGATGCATAAAAGAACACCAACCAAGTGTACCTCTGTGTACCTCATTGATAAACAGTGACGAAATACTGCAGGAGAAGCTCAGCTGCAAGGTATACATAACATCCTCGTGGAAAATCGCTAGAGGATGGACAAGGATCTCACGTGAAAAGCCACTGCTGCTGCTGCTGCTGCTGTGCGTATTATGACTATGCTTCTTCCTGATGGGTACTTACACATACACCAACCTCTTTCCGTATTCGTATGAGAAATTTTTCATTACTCGCAACATGACATCAAAGAAAAACGTATCACTTTGAGACAAAATGTCAAAAATATACAGGTGCATTTTTCGTCTACCTATAAGCAGTTCGCATACATAATAACCCATGGAGAATGAAATAAAAAAAAAGAGACAGTGTACTCAAGGTTTGTAGCAAAACCTTGTATTACTAGTGCTCGTCCTCTTTCTCTGGTGTACTTATATATTACAGAGGGTATTATATTTTACTGAGGGAAGAGAGAAGAGTGTACTTATAGGTTTACTTCTCTTTGTGTACACATGCACCTACTGTGCACACATGCATACACATAATAGGTGTAAGCTTAGGTGCACCCTGGAAAAAAGAGAAGATGAGGGCAGCAGAAACTTTTCCAATAATGTGAAATGCGGAAGAAGATAGCCTGAGGTAAGGAGTGACTCCTATCGTTATATTCTCTCTCTTAGCTAAGATCAAGTATTCAAGTGTGTGCAATGTAAGTAAGGTGAACTCAGGGCGAAATCACCAGTTCTGGTCAATGGGGTCTGATACACGCTAGGTCTTACTGTAACTTACGAACTATAGAGGAGCTATTTATATTTGATTCTCTGTAACACTATCGTTTTACTAAAAAATTGCAGTATCAGATGCACGGACATTTGTTTCGAAATATTTGACTGCGTACTTACATTCATAGAAATCATTGATGAGTGAAAAGCAATTACAGTAAAATGTCCTACCTTGATACAGCATTGCGTGCAGGTCCTGGACATCGGTCTCCCTCCGCAGTCCGCACGACTCTATCTGGTGTCAGGGTTGGCAAAAAGTCCCAGCGAGAAGAATCATCTACAGTTGATTTAAATGTCCTTGGTCGTGCATCCGACTCGGAATGAAAGAAAAATGATGGAGCTCGCCCGTCCAATGATCTGAACTCTTAAAATAACCGTACGAATAAACTATTTTGCGACTGTTGGGACACCGCAAGGCTCAGATATAAGTAAGTACCTACCAACTTTTCTATTGACTCCCATAACCTTGAAACAGTTTTGTCCGATCTTGCGCCTCCGTCACGATTCGATGCGGGATTATGAATCAAAATTGCTCGCTCTGTAGTCGCTGATTGTTTTCCAATCTATTTAAGTACTTGATACCTCAGCACGTCAGTATTATATTGTTAATAATGTTAATCTCGAGGTTGATCTTTTCGCAACGCAAAACACTTTTTGCACGACTCGTAACGACTCGTAACGATCGCTACCGTTCGTGAGTTCGAAATTTTAACCGGGGCGGCGTAACCGGAATAGTGTTCTATTCTATTGGTGAAAAGGGAAACTAACGGAAAAGTTGACTGTTTTTAATGGAAAAGCCACCTGTCTCACCGACAATCGCTGTTCTGTCTACCGTCTATCGGTAAGTCCCACCGATTCTGCAGTTCCCGTTTCTGGAACGAAATAAACCGCGAAATTTGAATGCTTTTAACAATTTTTTTTACTATTTTAATTTGTAACAAACATGAAGCAAATAAACAAAAACCATGCACAACCTCAAAGCAAGCGGTAATTACTTATTTGCTTGGTAGTTGATGATGTACGTACCAAAATAATTATTTTAACTTTGTGAAAAACTCGTAGATATATGTAAGTGCTAACATCATAAAATTTACGACAAATTAAACTTTAAATTTTTTGAAAAAATTAATCTAATGAGTAATACTATTCAAACAGTGTGCGTGTAGACCGCGCGCCAGATTCGTCGAGTTGAGACTCCCAAAAGTCAAGTCAAGTTAGTCAAATATCACCCCATATCAAGGAGAGAAAGAATAGGAATTTCATATCCGCGGGTTTAATCACAGAGCAGTACCCCTGAATTGTTTGTGGGTGTCCTGGTGCTTCGTAATCTCCAGGGATCAAGCAGTGACGAGCTTGGACATGGAACCGAAAGTCCTCATCGAGCCAGACGAGGCCGGTGTCGTGCAGCAGCTTGCAAGTACGATACAGGATTACGCGAAGGAGGCCATTGACGCCGAGGATGTATTCAAGATTGGACTCTCCGGTTAGTAAACATCGATTTTTTGCCTCTGAGCCAAAACCAAGTAGAGCTACCTCGATATAAGATTGTAAGGTGAAGTTGTTTCGCAATGACTAGAAGAAAGCTCGATTACTTTATTACTTAAGAAACGAACAAGTTGAGGTTATGAAGTAGCAGCTTTGGAGTACTAGAAATTGCATATACCTCGTCTCCTGGAGTGGAGCTGATAATGATGACCCTTTGACGTTTACTTATCGCTCACGGTTTTGGAATTCTCAAGTAAATACATGCATTTTGATGTCTTTCTCTCTATCTTTTAGGTAGCTCAATGGTCAAGTTCCTTGTAGAAGGTTTGCCTACGATCAAGACGGACTGGAGCAAATGGCGGTTCTTTTTTTGCGACGAGAGGGTCGTTACCTTTGATAATCAGGAGTCGACTTTTGGCCTCTACAGGAGCAAGCTCATTGAAAAAGTTCCTATTTCCGAAAATCAGTTCATCAAGATCAATCCTGATCTTTCAGGTATACAGGCTACAGCCTTATTCAATGATATATAATGTCCACATATTTGTACATTTTGTTGAAGCATATGTAATAAGCGATCCATCAGATTTTACTATGACAAATTTTAATTGCTTGTCTTTGCAGCTGAGGCAGCAGCTAAGGATTACATACAAAAAATGTCAGTGTATTTTCCACCTGACAGCATACCCAGATTTGATGTTTTGTTGCTTGGCATGGGACCGGATGGCCACACTTGTTCACTATTTCCCAATCACCGGTTGCTAGATGAGACCAGCTTGTGGGTTTCACCAATTAATGACTCTCCTAAGCCACCGTTATCTAGGATAACACTAACATTTCCAGTCATTAATAATGCTCGAGCGTGTGTCTTTGCAGCCACTGGTTCTGGTAAAAAAGAGATGATCAAAGTAAGTCCTTGACTCCTGATAGTCTTTTTTTTCATTTATACCCTGACCTAATGAAATGCCATTAATTTATTAATTAGTATTTGTCGGAATGAATAGATTTAATTGGCTTTACAAATATTAATTTGGTGTTTTTGATCTTGAAATTTCTAAATACTTAGTGTTTTTCACCAGACCATTATTTTACAGCGTGTATTAAAAGAAAAAGACAAGAGCTTACCTGCAGCCAGAGTGCAGCCCACAAATGGGACTCTTTTCTGGATTTTGGACAAAGATGCAGCGGCGGAACTATAGTTTATTCACAACACTAAAAAACGTGATATTGCATTCCACTTTATTACTTTGTCAGTTTGACAATTTTCTATGTCTGTGTAAACGATAATTTTTGTATGATATAGATGAAAAGAACAAAGGTAGACAAGTCGTATATATGTATATGTTATATGTTAAGTGAAATAGCTACTGAAAAAAAAAGTAAGCGTGTCGTTTTCACACATGCGATGTATCATCTGTTTTTATGGCCTAATTGTTGATTTTTTGAGGAAAATATAAGTACTTAACAACTGTTGGGCAATCTTCACATTAGGGCTTTGTTTTTTAGTTGCAGTGAAGAGTTACGTGAATTCAGAGGCTCTGTGCAAACTAGCTTCAAAGAACATTTTACAGGACATTTATAAATTGTTATCATTACTATTAAGATTAAATCACAGAATTCTGTATCCTATACTAAAGGCTTGTAAATACGCAAACGGTAACTTGAAAAATGTAATTCTTATGTAAAAATAATTCTAGAGTCGTAGGATAGTCTTGAATGATTATGGAGTCTCATCAAAAGTTATCGTTAATTTTTATAAAAGAATATTTTTGTCTCAAATTTATTGTATTTGTTTTCATTGGGTAAAATAAAAGTTTGTTAACACAAGGTATACACGAACAAAAAATTCTGAATTAATTGCGTATCTGTTGCAGTTTATAATCTGGTTGTCTTATTAAAATTAAGTTAAAAATTAACTCTTTATGTTAGAAATTAAAATTGTTCCACACTAAAGGTAATTACAACAAGAAAATAATTTGGGCGAATCAATAAATTATTTTTATTCATAGAAAAAAACTATTAATATACATTTAGACACAGAGCCATAAAAAAGAACTAGAAAAAGTAGTTGACCCGCTTTTGCTGTGATTTTTGACTCCTCCGTCCAACAAACTGTAACTTTTTAATTAAAATTGAGACATCCTATTGCTTATTTTAATGTAAAACGTATAGCAAGTCACTTTTTAAAATTTATGTAATTGTATTTTGAACTATTAAAACAATTTTTTGCGGCACGATTTAAGAGTCGAAAATTCACAAGTTAAACGACTCTTTGCAAATGTTTTTTGATTAATAATGTGACGTTGAGTTTTAAAAAGGCTGAACAAGCGAGATTCGAAGACGCGTTAATATTTCATATAAATATAACTTGCTAGCTACAATGTACAATAAACTTACAAGGAATGAATGACGTTGCATTGAGGCGATCGTTTCAAACGAGGTCGTATCGGTTCAAACATTCTTTAACCGTTAATTCGTTTACACTAAGATCAGACCAAATTTTTTTTAATATTCTATAAATTCTTAAATTTACATGCAAATCAAAAAAGAAGAACCTTAATGATACAGTTTCAACTTTTTTGATACGCGGCGCGCATACATTATTGGTGTTAAAGTGCACACCAACTTTTAAAAAATTATTTTTCTTAAATCTTATAATCATACTTATCACAGAGTAAGTATAACTCGATCGCACGATTTTTTTTTTTTTAATTACAATGCCCGACCGTCGAGAAAAATCAGTCGATCCCTTCCAAACCTGCTGTATGGGATATTCTATTTTACTTTCGTTCGAACTCTTTGAAGTAGCCAGACACGTAGGTGCTAGTAACAAAACGTCAAATTTTTTTTACTTTAACACGTTAAAACACTTGGATGAAAAAAAAAAAAAATTTTTTTTGCGATTACACGAGATAGCGTCCCAGGGCTATTTCAAAGCCGATTTCTTCATCTCTTTTACACATCGCACTGTTTACTGACGACTCGATCATCGTCATAGTCAATATTTAATTCCTATATGCATTCTCTGAAAAATATTTAGCATCCTAGATCGATTAAGAGAAATCGCGAAGGCTCGAGGAAGAGTTTTTCGCTTTTTCAAGCTTCGTGTTACAATAAATAAATTCAATTATGTATGAGATTAATTAGGACGAAAGATGGAGAGATATAAAAGAGATGCCGCACGAATCTCCGTTCATTTACCGCATTGGCGCGGTTCATTGACGCGGTTCACGCGCTCTAGTATCTTGCGGGTGCCTACCGTAAAATTACGCAATAATTTAATAAAAATTCATTTTCCTAAATTGTGTCTTCATCACGTCATGTTGACGCCCAGTGTAGACCGGACATTCTCGTACACGACATAACTTATTGATACTGCTGGCACGACCTGTAAACGAGAATAATAATTTTCGTCGATAAAAGTACAAAATCAAAGTAATTGGCTGTATATATATAAAAATTGATCTCCACTTGCCTTGATGAAATTGGGCAATAGTCCTCGGTATAGGCCGCGTAGGCCCTCGCGATCGAGGATGTCTTTAAATATGCCGACCATATTGTTCTGGCCGTTGGCTGGGGTGACTTGGGCTTGCAGCCGCGTCCTGACTAGAGCCAACGGGTAAGAGCAGACCTGGCCTGCGGTGCTCGACGCCGAGCCACAGAATATCAGCAGTCCGATCGACGGCTGCTCATTCTTAGGGTGTGTTCGTAAGTAGTGATTTTTCAAAGTCTAAAATTAAATGACAATAAATTTTAATGTGATACATTCTGTTTTGGGGTAAGAATCGTAACGTAAATTTGTAAAGAATGACTGTGCGTCAAAGCCCCATCACGTCACATTCGTCTCAAAGATCAATTGAAAACAAAATCGTTTCACAAACCTCGTACACAGCCAAATCGATTCCTGCATACGGTAGGATACCAATGAGATTGGGAATGTAGCCTCTGTAAAAGCTTCTCAAGCCCGCCTGCTTGTAGATCTTTTGCGCAGCGTCGATTATCCCTCTGAACTCGCCCGTCCGTCGAAGCGCTAACCGTGTCTTTAGGACCTGCAACGATTCAATTCAAACGGATTGTTATCCTCACGATTCACGAGTACATATCATATTTGCTCAAATTGAACAAACTTTCAACTTGGCAAATTCTCAAGTTATAAGATACCTCGAGGGGGTAGATGACGGACTGGCTGACGCCACCAGCGATCGAGCCGGCGACGAACCTCTCGTAGATGCTGAGCTCCCGATTGTCGCGTCCCTTGATGGTGCGCTTGACCTGCTCGTAGGCCATGAACTTGAGGGCGGTCTCGGGCCCGATTTTAAGTACGTTGATGCCGTTGCCGCGCCAATAACTCCTCAGCCCGCCCTCCCGCCACATGTACTTGACGCAGCTGAGGATCTTGCACTGCCGCGAACCGTGGACCTGGAGGTAAACCTTGACCCGGTCGAGCGGTGCCGTACACGTTCGGGAAACGGCGCCCGCGACCCCGCCGGCGAGCAAGTGCCGCCACCACATGCCCGTGACCATCTCGCTGTTTGTGAAGTCGTCCGGTACGCCGATGTCCTCGCCAATGTCCATGTACTGTGGGGTCGATGAAGAAAAATGTTTATTATACTTTGAGCTGTTCAGTATTTTTATTCGACTTTTTTTTTTTTTTATGTATAGATAGCGTACAGGACAGTAGGCCGAATAGTCGGCATATCTCTAGAGAGAAAGGATGTCGAGTGTGCATCAGCTGCTGCAAGCTTGTGTGCGAACTATATATAATGGATATAACCTCCACTGGCCGAGCAGCCGACAAGCTCGGCGTGTTGTTCACGTTATTGTGACAGATTGTACGATTCGACAATGGATATTGAACGCGGAGGCACAAGGTATAAGTACGCGCATCGTGATGATTTTTTTCTCGAAATTACGCCAAGCGATTGTTTCGCTTCGATCGAGCCGCTTAAATTTCTGGCAAACTTTGCCTTATAACAGTGCCAAAAGCAAGAAACGGGAGTTTTGCGTCTTCCCTAAAACTGAAGCGGATGTAATTCAGTATGTGTAACGTTGCTATTATTAAATACTGCTAATTAATTTTATTAATTATTTATGATTGATCTGTACACTGCATCTGTTTCGCAATGAGAAAACCCCCCAACCGATTTATTTTGACACGGAAGACCTTTTTTCTCTCTTTATTTATAATTATTTTACTGCTAAAACAGTGGTTCAGGCAATATTTAAATCAGTATTCACGGAGTGATATCGTTTCGACCCGCATACCCGATTACGCTAAAAATAAATATAACAAAATCAAGCAAAAACACCAGTCACCAAATAATCATCGGTATTCAATAACCCAATCTACAAGCGTCGGCACAATAATCACGTCTCAAATTTATATCTCGTCGAAGATAATGTCACTGATACGCTCCGAACCGGATTCTCGCAACGCTCAAGGCATCCGATCACTTGTACTTATTGTTATTGCACAATATTTGCCAGACAATCAAGCGCCACCTGCGTCTGTTGCATTAAAGAAAACCGAGCTTGCGCAACAACTCTTTTGCCGGCTTTTATTTGCGGTCCTAGACACACGTGTACAAATTTGTACATGGCACAAGTTCATGCTAGTCGGTGGTTTCTCGCTCGATGTAATTAAATTTATTGATTTATCAGAGGTATAATTTTAAAAGTAATTATTTTTCCAACGACGACTGGTAGATTGCTTAATTAATGCTTTTTAGTTTTTGAAAATTAATCATCATTATTATTATTATTTTTTTTTTTATAAAACCATGCGGATTTTTCATACTTTTTTTGGTTATTCCAAATGACTAAAAGTCGAGGAGTAAGCCAAACCGAAATTCAGGAAAGATTCAACATCTCAGAAGCCGCTTGAACTTTTAACATTCGTCATCGATTGTCGGATAAGCTTACATAAGTTGAATTCTGTCGAATTCTCTTATCCATTCGAAGGAATCAAAAAGACTGATGCGAATATTTGTATGATAAAACATTTTTCATATTTGAAAGAAATGAAAACCCACAGTGGCCACAGTCTCGAGTTCATCGATGATACTTACAACTACAGCTATGGATAAAGGCAATTATATTTTTACACCGTGGTATTAAATATACCTAGCTCCAGTTAACGGAGATGAAATCCACCAGAATATTATACAGCGAAGGATGATTGGCGCAAAGTACTCCAGGGGGAGAATGACGCTTTTAATTCACTATAGAAGCGTCATCGTGACGTGTTTACAAGTGCAGCTCTGCTTCGAAAATTTAAAAAACGTCGTTCAGGGAAGCCACGCGTGCTTTATTGCTCCAAGCGTTGGGATCTTTTTTTTTTTTTTAACCGCTGCTCGAAACCATAGGTTTGACTCGGCCTCGATTGGACTCTATTGATTTTTCTTTTGCTCTTCTTGAATTTTGCATGGCTATACGTGTATCAGATCATTTTTTTTCGGAACACGACACCCATCGTGGATAATGTATACGGTTCACCGGATGATTAAAATATTGAATGACCGTTGCGGAAAACCGACTAATGCTTTCATAGCGTCGTCCAACCCTTCACGCGTAAAGAGGCACTGTTTCGACGATCGAAACAGTTTTAAAGCCCTGATTGGAGAAACGCTCGATCGAATCAAAATCCCCCCTCCCGAGATCTCGCAACCGCACATCCATGAAATATATACAAGGCAGTAACCAACAATAAGTACCAGACGATCGCGCGCGTGCAGCGGGTTTCGAATCATCAACGGGCCTACAATAGAACAGTACAGCCGAGCAGTGTATGCAGGTATTAGTTCTCGCTCGCTCGTATACGAGTAGGTACATTGAATACACCACCAGCAGCAGCAGCAGCAGCGCGTCTTCTCGATCCGCGCGCGACGGTCAAATATACACCCCGACGGCCGCGCCGGAATCCTCCCGTTTGGTCACACGCACAGCGGACGAGGCGGCCGGTCGTTCGCGGTCGAGACCAAAGGAAACGGGAGATGAGCGGCTCGCGCGCGAGTTTACGTAATCGTCCCTGCGGCGGCGGCGCGCAGCCTCGTGTATATTGGAGTCGGGAGCCGAAGAAAGCTCGCTTTTTCCCGCGACGATCGAGACCTGCGGCGGATTCCGGGCTACGCCGTGCACACGCCGTGACATTGAAACCCGCGGCTCGGCCGGTGCGAATCGTACACACACTCACGCACACACGACACAACTGTATTCAAGTTCAGAGTTATAATAAGCGCGCGCGCCGCGCTTTCGGACCGCGGCGGCACTATGATGCGTCACCTGGCTACCATTGGGTCCGCGTGCATAATACTCAACTTGAGGTAGATCTCGAGCCACAGATCGGTCTCGATGTTGTCGACGGTATCCATGCTTCCCGGCCGCAACGATAACACCCGCGTTGTGTTTGAAGAATTGTGAAAAAAGCACAGCACAGGCGCGCTCGCGTGCGAAGGAAGCAATGCGGGAGAGGACGAGGCGAGCTTGCGACAGTTGCGACTATTTGGCCGCGGCGCGACGGGGGAGAGTCAGCTGCCCGACGACTACTACTGCCCACTGCTGCGACTGCGGCTAATACCACCACCACCACCACAACCGTACGTGCCGCTCCGTTGGCCCTTCTTCTATTCGTCTTCTCCTCCTCCTTCCGACCGCGCGGCATTACCGTACTGTACCAGCGGGCATTATTATTCTTACTATCATTGTATCATATACATCTAGTGCATCGTACACATACCGCGTGCAGTGCTTATATCATTGTTGTATCGTGCTGCATGTCCGCGTATACGCCTGTGCACGCGAGAAGAATCCGGCCGTCTGCCAGGACTCCCGTCGTGTACAACGTGTATACTCATGTAGCCGGTGGTATTCGCTGCCCCACGGTGTGTACCCGCACGTACACGGCGATTTTTCACCCGTGCGCGAAAAATATTGGCGCCAACTGATTCGCTCGTTGGAGGGCCATCGTCGCGGCCGGAGTAGTGGGCGAGGGTCGGCCGGGAGCGAGGTCGCGAAGGGCGTTTTGTCAATGATCATGGCCGATGGGGGAAAAAAAAAAAACCCCCCCTCGGATGACGAAACTGATTTCGGGCATGCAACCGAAGATATTCGAATGTGGATGGCTGTGGCGCGAGACCCTGCTATTGGACCGCCCCGCGCTTAAAACGAGACGACGGCGCGCGCGCGAGCGAGCTTTTACACCTGCGCGCGCGAGTTCAAAAACGCCAGCTGAGAATCCGGGTGATGGGCCGTCGAGCTTTCGAAAATCCGTATGCCAACCGCGCCCGAGACGGGCGGTGAGAGCGCGGGAAGGGCCGGTTCGTTGTTATTTTCTCTTTTGGCTGGAGGGGCCGGGAGACGACGAGTGGCGACGAGACCGAGAGATTGTCATGGTGCGGGAAGACGAAGGAAATACAAAAAAAAGTCCCAACGCCCGGGGAATGTGCGATCAAATGAGTCAACGTTCATTTCCTCGATCTCCCGCGCTGCCTCTGTCCCGGATCGTTCTGGCGAAGTCGCGGGGACGAACGTTTTTCGAGCCGCCGAATCCAGCTCGACTCGCGTGCTCGCGACGACATCTGAACATTCGCCGGCACGTTTGTGCAGTCGCGTCGGAGGCGGCGAGGAAATGAACGAGCAGCTGCGTCGCGCAGACACAGGCGCATGAATCAATGAATTGGCCATGCGTATGTTGTTATTTGCTTGTACAGGAGAGCGGTGGAGCTCGAGAACGACGAAAAAAACCCGAAAGCGCGGATGTCCGATATTTCGCCGACTGCTTAAACTTTGTCAGCCTCGTCGGAAAAGTTGAGGGATTTATCTTCGATTACTGCACGAGTGCCCCAAGGATTTAATAACAACAGCTATCTGTAAAGTTAAGCAGCACGATCAAGGACTTTGGGCTGTTATTATTGTTGATGATTTGATTCTGTAATTGATTGCCTCTCAACCGTTATTTTTTTTCTTTGAATTTTTTTTGGATTGTGTTCTTTTTTTTTTTTTTTTTTTTTTCAATTCGAGACAGATCGAATTATCTGAAATTAAGTAAACGTCCGAAGTGTTATCTCCCTACTTATTTTTAAAATCATTGGTCAATATCTCCCTGGTAATTTATTGCTTTATTCGACTTTTATTTCCGGTGATGTAAGATTTTTGAGTATCGAGTACACTAATTGAAAAAAAAATTTATAGGCAGCCAGAAATTGTGGTTCATCATTTTTTTTTTCCCAATATCAGTCGACTGCAGAGTTCCAAAAACACAGTCAACAAATGAATGCAAATATTAGCATGTTTTCGTGCCACGCTTTTTCGCACAACTGAGAAAATAATCTTCCAGACGGCAGACATGTCATCGCCCCTGCAATGACACGGGTAGGTCAAGTTAGAAAATCGCTTAGTTATTTTCATTTATTTGCGAAAACAAAATTTTTGTGTTATTTTTAAGAATATTTTTCATGCCGAGGAGGTGTATCACATTGTAGTTGCTTCGTTACACGAATAAGCCTCATTTTATTACACAGATTTTTAGCGGAGTGATTTCAAAGGTAATTTTCCAAAATTCTTTAGTCTCTCGTAAAAACGAGCCGCGTAACTGTGCCGTCGTCGTCCACCAAATGCTGTCGTCACTTTTATCTCGAGCCTCTATCTCTCTCTCTCTCTTTGCGTCACACTCGTAATTTTTCACGACTCTGCCAACGCGCTCGCAAACAGAAGACAGTTTTTCCCGCACGCACGAGTAACTTATACACACAGGCACGTTTTAAAATAATTAAGACAAAAGTCATCGACGGCGGAAAAAATAAGGCGAAACCCAGGCAAAGGTTTGGGAAAGAAAGTCTATGGAAAACGACCGTGATTAATGAGTTTGCTGAAGTGAAAGGCACCTGTTGAGCTCCGAGAGATACGCGCTCAATGTCGTCGGCGCAGAAAAAGGAGGAAAAAAAAAATTACAAGCAAAACGACGGCTGCCTTCTGCCATTGTACTTGGGAGTACATTTTGTACGTTCGTCGTCGCGAGCGCGCCTTTTAGAAAAAAAAAAAAAACGGTAGAAAAATTCTCGCTGCTTCCCAGAACTGCGCTTTGTACGCACGCGCGCCTTATTGCATAATCGAACCGCCTAATTGGCGTGCAGCATAAATTCAATGACGCATACCTCGCTCTCCCGACCGTAAGAATTGTTCTTTTTGAAATAATCACCTTTCCAATCGTTTGCGATCGTTTGCCGTCAACTTGTACACACTTACTGCAGTAACAACAAAAAGCCCCCCCCCTCCCAAACATGACCAAACCAAGTGTGCTTCCAAACCGTAAAAATTGGTGCCCCGTTTGACCATCAAACTATCATATACATTTTGAAATGTACGGAAGTAAAATTTTTATCAACGATTGAATACATTATTCTTGTCTCCGGTTGAAACATACAATATTCGTTTCTAGCAAAAATAGTGCAATATATTTTTAAAGGATAAAGTTTATTTTCAAATATGTAAAGAAGTATTCAAACACTATTTGGAAAATATTGTGGCACTTTCATCTTCTATACCTTTTTATTTTCTAAAAATATAAATCATTGTGTTTGGAAAAAATATTCTCGAGTACTATATTGAAGGAAATACTGAAAAAAAATTCTAGACGAAAATAACAACGCATAATGTTCGTAGGAAAAAATTGCTGGTAATTGTGTCAAAACAATCACTTTCACGGAGCTATTATATACGACGTTAATTATTAGAGAGGCTCGGGCTTATTTATATAAGCTACAACATTTTTACGGCGTAAATATTTCGTCTTGGGAATCCCAGAGATAGTAGAGAAAGAATAATTAATCGCCTCAAGCACAACGCATTCAATAACTTTATAAATTCCGCATCAAACCTTGGCTTAGATCTGCGGCAAGGGACGTTGATAATAATGTTTGAGTTCCGATTGATCGTCAAGGAAGGCGAATTATGTTTTACTATACTCCGCAATTTTTACGATGTTCACGTTACCTTGCATGATAATATATTTTACGCAGGAATTTTATGAGAGCAAGACACTAGCGTATAGTATATAAAAATGTAATACGTTATCATATAAGTATGCTGGAAAATGTGTTCCTGGAACTAACGAGTAGCTTTAAGAGCAGTTAGAGATGTATAAAGATTAAATAC
>JAPYYV010008852.1:0-15153 GCA_030522625.1 Copidosoma aretas | reverse complement strand
CCTAATGAAAATGGGGGGCACGGGTTGGCGTAAAATAACGTGTGGGGCCTATGGTCAAAATAAGGGGGGGGGCTGTGGGGGCCAAGCTGAAAAATGGCGAGGGGGCGTGGATGGGAGAGGGGGGGCGTGGTGGGTCAGACTTACTATAGAAATTCATTATGAATTAGCACATTTTTACCTTATTTTAACCTTACTTATAAGCATGTAAAAAAACGTGTGGGGGGGGGCATGGGGGGAGGGGGCTATTACTTACAACCCTCATAAACTATCTACATAATACATATAATATACATATATATATATACATATATATATATATATATATATATATATATTAGAATAAATATCTTGGTAGTAAGAGCTACTTTTTTTCTACTCTCATGTTATTTTATTGAACATATGGTAATATAATGTTAATCTTAAGACATGTAGTAATGAGAAATCAAAATGAATCCAAATTATTAATTCATATGCATAAACTTATAATTCAGTTGTGTGTGTGTGTATTGTGGCGTAGGCTATGAGGTGATGCGGGGAAGCTGAGTGGAAAGTGGAGAGAGAGAGCTGTCAAGAGCCGGGGGTGGTGCTAAGGGGGAGCGGGGGGGGAGCTAGCCCGAAAAAATTTGGTTTTAAAATCACGTAAAAATGAACGAATAACTACGTGATTTTAGGGGGAGCTGTGAGGAGCCGGGGGGGGGGCTGAGCGCGAGGGGGAAAGCGGGGGGGAAAGCGGGGGGGGGGGCTATGACTAAATTTTGTTGATACAACTATATAATATGGGCAGAACACATAAGGGGCATTCCACGTCAAACCGTACAGACCAAAAATTGTTTAGTTGAAAAAAATTGAAATCGATTGAACTTGGTAAGACTTAAGCTCACCGATAATTCTATCCCCCTAGAGTCACGTGATTAGCGTTAGCGACGCTCCAAGTATTCAAATTTTCGTTTAAGAGCTAATTTTGCGTATTTTTTATATAATAAAAAAAGTACATAAATTGTGTATTTTTATACGCTAAATCGTTACAAAATATTTTTGAAATTTTTTCAGCTAGTTGAAGCACTTATTTTGAGGTTATTAAGATTAAATAATTTTTTCGGTTAGGTTAGCATGTTTTTCTTATAGTTTCTTACAATTTCTTGTACATTAATTTTTGATTTAAATGGGTATGATGCACGTTTCAGCGCTAGACAGCACTAAAGGTAAACATGAACGTATTTAAGCATTTTTCTCATGACCATTTGAAATGTTTCCTAAAGAAACATAATTCTTAAGTCATTTAAGAGTGCTGACACGAAATCTTAAATTGAGATTTAAATACTTAAAATAGTAAATCCAATATGGCCGACCATAATTTAAAATTAAGCGAATTTCGCTACAAAATTTTTTTTTTATATGCAGCGCCAAATTATAAGAAAAAAATTTATCTAGTATTTATTTATTAAGTGCATAGTTTATGCGCTAAAAATTATTAAAAGGACCTAGCCAGGACATTACGGAAAATAGCCCTCGATTATACTCTTTGAAACTTTGGATTCCGATAATATTCAATTCGTGGATAAAAAGTCCTAATGGCAGCTAAACTGTAAGAATTAGTTACTCAAGATATTATCCTTTAAAATTTTTATGATGCCAAAAGGACTTCCAAGGTAGTACGATTTACTTATACATTTACATGTATCTTCCTTTATTATACAGTTGTATGATTCTAGATCGAGTAATATCTCCCTTCGCTATCCCTTACTCCCCCGCTCTCCCCCAGCTCCCCCTAAATAAGGTAAATTTTGGTTCCTTTCACCGTCAAATTTAACCCGCAAATAATTAGGTTAAGTTTCTAGCGTTGTTTTAACCCCTCACCCCTGTTCACCAACAAACTCCCCCCTACCTTATCCCTAGCTCCACCCAACATTTTTTTGTTTGCTCGTAAATTTTGACTCCAATATTAGTTTCTTAGATATAAACTATTCAGTCACACTTTCTATAAATTTTAGGTTTTATAGATTTAATTAATGTATAAAATTTTAGTCCAATTTATATATGTTATTGATAAAACCCACCTTAAAATACAGAACATCATTCTGTATGCAATTTCTTATGTAACATCATATGGCATCACATATGGTATTACATATGGCAATACATAAAGGGTTATAGATTGTCACTGCCATATGTAATTACATGTGAAAAAACATATAGAATTACAAGCGTAAATTAAAAAACATTATTGTTATACATCTCGTTGCTGATTAGTCGATAGCCAGTTTGTTTCAAAATATACTGGTTCTCTAAGATAGTCATCTTAACTAAAAGAATAACAATCATGCGTAATATTATAGTAAGACAAAGTATACAATAAGGGGCACCTGCATGGGAAGCAATAAATATATTAAAAAGTGTTTGTTTACATTGAATATTAAAAATATATCAACCATGATCAAAGGTTGTAAAATAAGCTGCAAAAATAATATCTCAAAAGAAAAATAATATGTCAAGTCTTAACTCAATAAATGTATTTGTTTTCAGCACAAAAAAAAACGTTTCTATAATTCATCGGAAAATAAAGGTATTCACTTTCAGTAGAAGAACTAAAAAGGGCTTCTGATGCATTTTATTCATAATTTTTGTATTAGGATTTTTAATGATTATCAAAAAACTTCGATTTTTAACAAATACTTATCATGCTCTTAAAATTTTTTTAATAATTCTTCAGTTATTTAAACAAAATTTTTTTTCTTATTACTAATACCTTTTTGAAAAATGATATTTATGTAATGTTCTTGTTTAACTGTTTAGATTTTTATTGGATTATTTGTTGAATAAGAATTAAATTTTAACAATACATCGAGTAGAAAAATTTTATTCATAATAAGCAAATATAAGAATTAACGCAGGCAAAATATTCCAAGCGGTAAGAAGTTGCTTCAGCTGAATGAACATCATGAAGTCACTAGATATTATAAAAACTTTTGAAATATAATAGTGATCATTGTATAAATTGTGTATCTAGTGCGCAAAAAATATAATAAAGATAAATGCATTAAATCGACAAAATTATTAGACTTATATGAGTATATTGATAATCTTATATTAATGCAATATAGATGTAATGAAATTTCCTCGAAAGTTCGATTATTTATATGTTTGATATCGCTTTTATAGTTGTTCTATGGGTACTTAAAATAAATGGTAATTTTTTGAAAAATCGAGCGAGTGAGTTAACCCCAAAAAAATTGGACTGTATTTATTCTACATAAATGCACTCGGTGATATATGCTGAGTTGAATTTGATTATTTGTTATCTGAAATCACCATAAATCACGTCTGCGTATGCGTCTGACGTCCTTACAAAACAAAAGGACCTACAAAAAGAGCAACGGAGGAAAATAAACTTGAGAAAATCAAAGATAATTTTATAAAGAAAAGAAAAACATTTGCCAATCGAAAAATAGAAAAAGACAATATAAAAACTGATAACTGTATCATCCGTGAAATATATAAAAAAAAAGGGGAAAATAATATATAGCAAAAAGAAAAACATGTAAGCTAGTTAAAAAGTTTTCACGTGATAGATTGCACGCTGTGCAATGAAAGAAAAAAAATGCAAAGCACATATTACTATGTAAAGTGGAACAAAAACAGCAAACGAGATAATAATAAAAATATCTGGCAGAAATATAAAATTAAAAGATGATGGAGAAATGTGCAGGAGAGAGATGATTTATGTGAACGTATAAGATATCTGTAAATGAACAAGGCAATACAGAGTAAAGTCTAACAGTCAAATGGAATATTAAACGTTATAAATTATGATTTTATCAAATTAAAAAAAAAATTGTACATGTTGAAGTATGTTTAATCAATTAGGTATGATATTATACGGACGATAAAATTAGTATTCATTCAAAGGGATATGCATTTTCAACAGTTATGAAACAAGATGAGAAAATGTAGAAGTATATAAAAATTAATATTGAAAAAGGGAAAATAATTAAATTAAAAATATACACTTATAAATATTAAGTAAGAATTTTAAAATGATATCTTATCATCAACATGTATCGATAATCAATTCTAACATGTTTAAAAATATCCAAAAAAAAGACTTATAACTGTTTCTGCAATAATAATGATTGCAACCATCTTAATTAAATATACATGTACAACAAAATTATCATTATATACTAATAAGAATAATTATCAGTATTACATTAGTAAAAATCATTCGATTAATAAGCAAACGTATTTTATGTATTGACTATATTTGTCCGAATTTACAGCGAATTTTCATGATATCGCTTTGGTTATCAATATTTGTACGCACATGAGTAATACCATCGAACTTTTGAAATAAGTGTGTAAGAATGATTGATACAATGTTTATGGATAAATGAATTTTCTTAAGTATATAAATTTAAAGTATTGTGTTGTAAATATTTAACACTTTTTTTTGAGCAAAAGTTATTAACGGCTTATTCGTATTATGCTCAAACATGTACCGATTCAGTGACTTTTTAAGTATTACTCGGCGCTGTTCTATTCCTTACTGCTTCAACAAAAAAAAAGGTATACCTAATATTTTATAAAAATCAAAGAGATCTGTTATTTTGGATATTAGATCTAGAAAATTGTTCACCTGTAAGCGTGCCTGCTACCCAAATGAAGTTATAACCATATTTCTGAGTGTTACCGATTTTTGTAAGAATTTACTTATGAACAATATATTCGGCATAAGCAAAAGCTATCATATTCTTTTTATTTTCCAAAGCAAAAAATGTTTCTTAAGAGTTAAAAAAATAGGATTTTTTTTTTTGTAAGCGTGCTACTAAACATTTTGTGTATATTATACTTTTAAATCGTTCTATAGCGCGTGACTAATTCTAAAAATCGTTATAGGGGCATTCAATTCTAGAGGCAGAATCCTAATCTATTTGCAAAGTAACTTTATTTTTGGCGTCAACAACTACTTGCAGAAAAATAATATTAACAGTCTTTATCAAGAAATTTTGTTGAACAAAAATCATGTGACTTTCGAAATCCTACAAAAATTTACAGATCTTATCATTTTAAGCAATGACAAGAATGTCTAAAGCTCCGAAAGGTAGCAACATATAAAGCTTTCTTTGAGCATAAATTAAAGCTTGAATCACATCCTTTTAATCATACTTACATTTTCTTCGATTTGTTTCAAAGTTACAGTCCATCAAAGATTGAGAAATCACACGATTACGAGTTACGTAAAGTATAAATAGTTTTTTTCAGTAATTTCTTTTATTTGGTACATAAAAATAAAGCATCTTACGGAAAAGTGTATGACAAGTTTTTATGCTTAGAATAAGCCAAACAATACGGTAATATTGATTAAATAAAAAGTCAGGTCTTTGTGTTGCTGTTGATAATTTATTACTAATAAAAAATAGGTATCTTTAAATATAAGTAACGCGGACTTTTTCCTAATATTAGCAGTGCATAGAAATAAGAAGAATGATTCTAATTAGCATGCATTTGAATAATTTTCTTTATTTAAATGTTATAAATAGAATTACTCATATGGGTAATAAAAATAAATTCTTGTTTTCATTATTCAGACATAGGAATAAAAATACTAAAATATGGGGTTTGGCGCGCGGGGCGCGAAGGAGGGCGAAAAAAGATATTAAGTAATTAAGTGTGGACTCTGCAATAAAAAAAAATTGTGACACGCATATTGCTCTGTAAAGTGGAAAAAAAGCAAATTAAATAATAGTAATTATATGAGTCAAAAATACAGGATTATAGGACAATGGAGAGACCTGCATGAGAAAGATGATTTATGTTGATGTATAAGAAATTTCTGTTGGTAAATAAGGCACTCTAAATCTAAGATTCAAAGTTTAACAATATGTTATGCGTTATAAATCAAACTATTATGTCAATGTGAAGAGAAATTCTAACATGTGGTTTAATATTTAATCAATTACGTATTATGACCTATTAAAAATACAATTAGAACTAATTATGGGGATATAAATTTCTAATAGTTATGTTACAAGAAAAAAGTACATAGAAGTGTACAATAATCTATATAAAAAATTAAAAAATTAAAAGTTGCAGTCATTATCAGTTTTTAATTAGTAATAATTATTTGCTAAATCAGAGAAATTATTTCAAATATAGACTATATTTGTTATATTTTTGAAAAAAAATCTGTTATCGTTCTGGTTATATGTAAATGTGCGCACATGTGTATTAAAAAATTAATTCTTGTATTTATTAGTCAGATATAGGAATGAATATATTATAATATAGCGGTTAGCACGCGGAGCGTGCAGGGGCGAAGTACTAGTATTAACAGTGATGGTTGAAGGTTCAAAAATATATCATGCGTTATAAATTATAATAATATGTAAATGTAACAAGAAATTATAACATGTTGTATGTTTAATCAATTACATGAGTTACTCTATTGAAAATAATATGAGTACTAATATAAGAGAATAAAAATTTGTTATAGTTATGAAACAAAAAAAGGAAATGTAGAAGTACATAAAAATCTATCTACGAAATGAAAAAATTGATAAAGTAAAAAATTTACATTTAAGAATGTTAAGAATGAATTTTAAAATGATTTATTATTATAAACTGAGATCCATAATGATTTAAAAATGAACAAAAATAACAAAAAATGGCTTATTACTGTTTCTGTATCAATAATTATTGCGTGAATATTGTATACATGTACATATGTATCAATATTAAACTTTAATACCAATTGGAGTCATTATCAGTATCAAATTAAAAACAATTATTTGATAAATCAGTAAACTCATTTCATATATGGGCTATGTTTGTTCGAATTATTAGCAAATTTTTATGAGATCGCTTTGGTTTTCAATGTTCGTACGCATATATATGTATTAAAAAATAAATTTTTGTATATATTATTCAGACATTAAAAGATGACTATTAATATATGGAGTGATGTTATTATATGAATGATTATGTAAATTTATTCCTTTTTTCTTATGCCTATTTCTAGGCTAACCCTTCCCGCCACCATTTGACATGTATATCCCGGTATGTGTGTATATAAACCCAACATACAATTTGTAAATCTAAATCCATTTTATCCCCTTTTTCTTCCCTTTTTAATTCCCAAATCAATTCCTACCTTGCCCGCCTCCAGCTTCCGTACATGAGCGCGTCCAGCAAGATAAGGCCACCTTACGCGTGCGGTGCATCTTTCGCTTGAGCACACTGTGTTCAACTCGCTGGTACGGACTGAAAAAAATCTAAAAAAATAACAAAAAAATTAAAATATGTCTTTGAATTTTTTGTTGGTTCTCTGAAATTCGCAACAGTTTGAAAGAATATAATTTACACGAATCAAAATAGCAATACTCGGATAATACCTCCACAAATTTTTAGAGTTGGAGAGCAAGAAATGCGTAAATAACAAGCAAATGAAGACTTTGACATTGGGTCAGCCACGCTCAACAGACAACTATATAGTTATTGTACAAACTGGAGACTCACTGATAACTAATTATAATTCATGAAAACATAGTTTACGTTATGTACAAGTAGAAGTCATAAACTTTACTTGATCCGCTGAATAGTTCACGATGATTGGAATTTGCAACTAAAAAAACTTTAAAATTTTAATTTGTTCTAAAATTTCTCAAAGGGTCGTAAATTACCATATTTGATTTTACATGCCAACATAATCGTATGCTTTATTATTTATATATGAAATTTATGATAAAATCGTATTAAACTAACATTTTGCAATGAAAATGATTTGAAACTTAATTGAATATTTTTCATCTCTTAGTTTTATTACAATCGTCTTAATTTCATTGAATTATCATCTTTTAGTATTATTACAATTGGATAATTGTCTTCATTTCATTCAATTACTTAAACTTATCTGCGAATATTTCTTTTCAAAAAGTTACTGTGTGACCAGTTGTTGCGAGATTACTTTTTTTATTTTAAAAAATTACTGTCAATTTCGTTTATCAAAATAAAGACATAAAACAGAAGTACTTTATGTTTAAAGCACTGTATCTTTAAAGAAGTAATTATGCAACTGCTTATGGCTTTTTGTATTGTTTCAATGACGAATTACACAGAATGTTTTCCCGTACTGCTTTAAAAGTTTATTCCAATTTCCAGAAAATGTATTATTTTCTCAAGATCTTTTTCAAATTAAATTTCTCTGTTACTTGGAAAAAGTTGAAATTAGTTGCAGCTTTTCTAAATATTATTTACTATTTATATATAGAAATATTTATTTTATTTTATTAATTTAGTAATTTAAAATAAATATATAATTCTTTACTCAATTTGTACACTATTTCAATTTTTTTTTTCACAAAATTTTTACAATGATGATCTTTTATAATAATTTGTTCATAAATATGATTTTCTATTGGTAAATTATGTTATTAACATTGCAAATTATTGTTTAAAAAATATTTTATTGGTTAACAATTTGATTTTTGACTTACTTTACATTTATATACATTTTATAATACCTAATTTAAGATTAAACAGTACTACTAGATGATATTCATGAATATGTCTTGCAATTTAATTTAATTTAAAAATTAAATATTAAAATCTTTTTTGAAAATACACTAAATAACCATCATAATTCAAAATACAACTACACCACCTTCGATACATCGCTGTGGATTATTTGCTATGTTCTAGATCCATCATAAATACTTACATATTTTCGTTAAAAAAACCTTAAATGCTATCATGTACATTACGTATAATTGCTTAATTCATTTTGAGTTGGAGTAAGTAAATAATATTTTAAATAATAAAATGGTAACTGTATGTTATCTATATGATAACATCATTACAATTACTTAATAAAATACAATTCCTTCGTAAATAATTGCATTATAATTTTAAAATATTAGATACATGTGTATTGCGTTCGAAAAAAAAAAAATTTCTGCAACTACATTTCTAATACTAGTAATTGATCAACATTCTACCGTCTATTTGTAATTTTTTCATGTTTATCTGTATTACGCGAGTTACCATCTGAAAGCTCAAGATTTTTACTATAATACAGCAAGTGTTTTAATGTACAACTCATTGATTACAGTTTCAAATAAAAGATGTTTTCAGGTTTATCCATAATAGGCAGTTTTATAACTGGAACACAATAATGGCAAATATTTCCTAGTTCTTCAGATTTAGGGAGGTAAATAAGGACTTCGATGCAATCAGCGGGTTTTAACTTATTAAATAAACTACCCATGACATCTAAACTACTCCCGCTGAACCACCCTTAAAATTAAAAGTATAATACACCTTTACAGTAAGTATAATAGATATAATTATATTGCTAATGATATTTTGTATTAAAAATATATGGTATCCGAATAGGAGATTTTAGATTATTACTGTTACTTAAATAATGGTTTGCAAACGCTTCTTTTTCTTGCACCATCTGCATGAATCGGTTGCTCGGCCCCATTCCTGTGATAGGTTGTTATTGTCAAATTTACTTTATTTTTTTTATTTTGATAAATTTTTTCAAAGTTTTGAAAAACTAATTAGAATAATTAAACAAATTTATAAAAAAAGAGTAAATAAATATTTTAATGAAAAATTGGATACAAATTGCAATATAGAAGAAAACAATAAGTGGATAACTCACAGAGGTAGCTTTTGTTTTAGTCGACACGGTACACGGACCGTATGATCGAGGTTAGGCGTTCAATTTATTTCTAAAAATATTTTCTTCAGGAATTAAAAAGTCAGTTTCGTTAAAAAATTTTAAATGGTGAAAAATTCGAAATGATCAGCTTATTAACGTTTTTAGTGGACTAAATGAATCAGACATTGATAAAGTCATCAATATATACTATATATTTTTTATACATAGTGTAAATTATGAATTCTTTCAGATATTGTACTTTTAATTGGTATCAAATAAAAATTCCGTACAAATATAAAGGAAAATCAAGATGGTAATAAACTAGGTAAACAGAAACTTCTTGGTTGATCATTCCGATTCTGGTAATAAGGTACGATTATACTATCTACGTTATCCCGAAACACTATAGACTACTCTGCTTACAATCGGAATAACTTAAAAAAATATCATTAATGAACAGTTTGAGCAGGCAATTTTATTTGGTTATTTGGTCTTAGGTGCTTGGTTCTTATTTTATTTGGATTCCATATTTCGCTTAATTTTACGGGTCTCTTAGTATGTGTTTAATCAGCGTTATAACTGACGTTAACGTTTTCTATTTCCTGCCTCAGAAGAGCCAACTTGGTTATTTTTGACGTAGTAGTAGAACATTGTATCAAGACAAATTTTTTCTTTTTCACATATATAGAGATCAAGTGTCATGAAATGTGATTATTTTTCTACGTGGTCAGAAGCATGTGCTATCCAGCCAACCTTATCTATTTACATTATAATTGAAAGTATATTACACCTTTACAGTAAGAATAATATACAAAATTATATTGCTAATAATATTTTGTAGTAAAAAGTCATTCTATGCGATTAAGAGATCTTAGCTTATAACTGTTAATATATAGTTTGCTAGATTTAAGCACAATTATGGTTTGCAAACGCCTGTTTTTTCCCACCATCTGCATGAATCGGTAGGTCTGCATCATTCCCGTAAAAATTATTATAGTCACATGTACTTTATTCTGAAATCAAATAAAATATTCTGTTTATACTCCTAATTAGTGAACAAATGATCTATCAATAAACGTTATAAGCGTGCGAGTGAATTTGGTTATTTGGTTGTAGGGACTTGAGATGTATTACTTTTTAATTTTGTATTGAGCTAGAGCGTACGATTCTGTCGTTATTTTTTTATAACTCTTGTCACTAACGGTCCGTTTTATTGTTCTGCATCTGTCAATTTATTAAATTAGTTGTACGGGAAAAATAAAAAGTTCCAAGTGGATGTAAAGGATCGGCTTCAGCTGCATCCGGTTGCTTTCGGCAATATTCGAAGATGTTAGAGGGCTTTTGTGAGGTGGTTCGTCTGTAATCGGAACTATTCGTCTGTTTTCGGCCAAGTTCGGCTATATAGTGTCTTTTGTGTGATCTCGGCCACCTTAATCTATAAAAATATGCAACGGGTCAAATTTTTAAGTTTTTAAGCGGCGCAGTGGGAGATTTCGGGTTTTAAGTGTCAGAAACTTAATATCTTAAGAAGGAAAAGAAATAATCAAAAAATTATTGATGGAGCTTAAAGCTAAGATGATAGCGAACAAGAAAAAATTATAGAGAACTTTAGAACTTGAAATTCTAACCTCCAAATTATTAGAGTAACCTCAAAAAAAAAATTATTCTAACAAAATCTGGAAAAAGCTTGAATTACCATTAGAATGATGATTTCCGAAAGATACGATACTACTATGACGAAATCTGAAGTTTAATTGCTTTTAACATAACCTAAAAGCCTGAAATTTTGAATTTTCAGTATTGTCATCCTAATATCTCAAGAAGCAAAAGAGATTCTCAAAAAATTCTTGATGGAGCTTAAAGCTAAGATGATAGCAAACAAGAAAAAATCATAGATAACTTTAGAACATGAAATGCTAACCTCCAAATTAATAGAATAACCTCAAAAAAAATGAATAATTATTTGAACAAAATTTGGAAAAAAGCTTGAATTACCGTTTAAATGATGATTTCCGAAAGATACGATACTATTATGACGAAAACTTAAGTTTAATCTCCTTTAACATAACCTAAAAGCCTGAAATGTTTAATTTTAAGTCTTGTAAACCTAATATCTCAAGAAGGAAATAAGGTAATTTGAAAATTATTGATAGAGTTTGAAGCTGAGATAATAGAAAACAATACAAAATTATAGGAAATTGCATAACATACAATCGTAACCTCCAAATAATGAAGTTACCTCCAAAAAACAATAATTTTTTAAAAATAAATTTTAAAAAAGGCTGAATTACTGTTAAAATGATTATTTCTCGACGATACTATACTATTATGATGAAATATAAGGTTTAATTTTCTTTAACATAACCTAGTCACGAAAAATTTTGAATTTGTTGTCTTGTAAAACTAATATCTTGAGAAAAAAGAGGTAATTTAAAAATTCTTGTATAATCATTAATCTGAGATGCTAGCGAATAAAATAAAACTGTACAGAAAGTAAAAATGTACAATCCTCAGCTCTTTATTATTAAAATGACCTTTAAATAAATAATTTATGCAACAAGATTCAAAAATAAAACCTGAATTAGCTGTTTAATGATTGATTTGACAACATATGAATTAGCTGTTTAATGATTGATTTGACAACATACTATACTATTATTAAAAAATATTGAGTTTTATTTTATTCAATATAACCTAATAGCTTTTAATTTCGTATTTTAGTATAACAAACGCAATATCTTGCGAAGGAAAATATACAATCTAAAAATGTTGTAATTTGCAGGTAAGATCTTAGTGAATAATAGTCATTCTTATGTTGATAATTTTAATAACATTGAGTAAGACAGTCATAAAAACGTCATTCATTTAAAATCAAAATACATTTTTACACATATTGTTTATACTTTTTTTATACATGTAAAAAACAGTTATAAATATTATGTACATACTCCAACATTTCTGTCGTGAACAATTTTTTTTTATCATCATCCTGTTGTCTCTCTTTAATATTGATCAACAAAATTGATGGATCTGATAAATAAATAGACCTAGTAAAAACATCGGTTAACCTTTCTATTCGACTAGTTTGTCTTGCATGGGTTATTAAATTTTGTCTGTGATATTTATGCCACGCCTCGCTTCCATCTTCTGAATAAAACAGCATGGGTAACGGGAACATTTTAGCGATCTGGCACCCATGCATGAGCACTTTATGGACGGTCGGATTAAGCTTCGACCACGGATAAAACTGATGAAACATCCAGTACGTCTTAGCACATCACGCTTCCAGCTTGTTTAAATCAACTTCCTTTTCACATCAAAACAATGCTGAAATAATTGTCATATTTACAAACAATTCTTCTTCAATACCCAAGGCTTTAGCAAATTTGACTGGATCGTCAAAACATCTTCGGGCAAGGTTTCCCGTATTGCTTGTCTCCTTACCCCGTACCACTTGGTCTACGCGGACGCCAAAACTGTCATATATTTTCTGCGTAACGCTTTGTTTCTCATTTTCATACTTTATAAAAGTTATACAATATTTAAGTAATACATTGTTTTTCTTATAGCGTAAATAATCGAACAGTGGTAAATTTCGGGGTCATCCATAAATAACGTAAGGATCTTTTTCTCTACTATCGAGCACCTTTACCATTTATGTAATCAATGGGAGGTTTTTCACACCCCTACCTTCTACATTATCTGATAAAAGTCTATAGTATTGGACCTCATCAGATATGATGAAGACTTTGATTAATTTTTGTAAATAATCATATATTATTGAATTAAAGTTCATTTATGAAGAAAAATTATTCAATGATCTACTATTTCAGACCCACTTTTTAATGGATTTTCTCAAACTTTAATATTTAGTAATACACTTTCTTTTTATAAAAGAATAAGTAAAAATGGATATATTTTCAAAGAATAATCATTTTATCGGTGATTAAGCTATTGTTTTTGAATATTGTTTGAACTAATCTTTTTCTTTTTTTTTTGAGGTTATTCAATTAATTTGGAGGTCAGAATTTCAAGTTCTAAAGTTGTCTATAATTTTTTATTGTTCGCTATCATCTTAGCTTTAAAATTTTTTTGATTATTTCTTTTCCTTCTTGAGATAATAGGTTAACAAGACTGAAAATTCTAAATTTCAGGCTTTTAGGTTATGTTAAAAGCAATTAAACTTGAGATTTCGTCATAATAGTATCGTATCTTTCGGAAATGATCACTCTAATGGTAATTCAGGCTTTTTTTCCAAATTTTGTTAGAATAATTTTTTTTTTTGAAGATATTCTATTAATTTTAAAGTTAGGATTTCAAGTTCTAAAGTTCTCTATAATATTTCCTAGCTCACTATTATTTTAGCTTTAAGCTCCATCAATAATTTTTTTAATATCTCTTTTCCTTCTTGAGATATTAGGTTTACAAGACTGAAAATTAAAAATTTCATGCTTTTAGGTTATGTTAAAAAAAATGAAACTTAAGATTTCGTCATCGTAGTATCGTATCTTTCGGAAATCATCATTCTAATGGTAATTCAAGCTTTTTTTCCAAATTTTGTTAGAATAGTTCTTTTTTTTGAGGTTATTCTATTAATTTGGAGGTTAGGATTTTAAGTTCTAAAATTCTCTATAATTATTCCTTGTTTGCTATCATCTAAGCTTTAAGCTCCATCAAGAATTTTTCGATTATCTCTTTTCCTGCTTAAGATATTAGGTTTCTGACACTTAAAACCCGAAATCTTCCACTGTGGGACGGGAGGCAAGTCGACAAATCTTGATAATTTTCCAAGTTTTTGAAGAAAGGTAAAAAAATCCTGAAAAATTTCGAAGTTTTTGATGCGTCGAGGGGGGCAAGGGGGGTTGAGGAGGCGGAAAGGGGCCAACATTGAATTATAAAAATAATTTTTACGTAAAATCACGGAGGAATCGATTGAATTTTTGAGGGGGGCCTGAGGGTGGTAAGGGGAGTTGAGGGACTGCACAAACAAATGATGATCACTCAAAACACGTGAAAATATAACTAAATCACCCGTGATTCGAAGGGTGGTGAGGAAAGGGTGAGGAAGGCGGAAGATATTTAGTCCTCATTACTATATATATCTTACTATATATATATAGTTGTAAGGACTCTAATTTCCTCAGCCCCCCCCTCTCCCCCCCTCACCACCCCCCCTCAAATCACGGGCCTATCGTGTTGATTTTTACGTGTTTTTGACGATCGTCAATTGTTACCCCGCCCCCCCCCCCTCACCCTCCCCTCACCCCCCTCGCCGCCCCCTCCCAAATTCGATCGTTTTCTCCGTGATTTCACGTAAAAAAAATGTTTACTTTTCGGACTGGCCCCCCTCAGCCCCCCTCGACCCCCCTCAACCCCCCCTCACCCCCTCCTCACCCCCTCAGGGACTTAGAAATTTTTCAGGTTTTCATAGATCCCCCGAAGATTTTATTTCGATTAAAGACGAACCATCCAAACAAAACTTTTTAACATCG
>JAPYYV010008851.1:0-12326 GCA_030522625.1 Copidosoma aretas | reverse complement strand
TCTGCGTCAGCCCTTCATATGTATTTCTGTAGACCTAAGAAGCTTGCTGATATGCGTATCCAAATACGCCCTGTCCCTCGATTGCATTTCGACGTTATTTCCTTGCATCCCTACACTGTCAAGATCGCAACGCACCTGACTGTCTACGACCTCACGAAATTGTTGTTAAGTTATAGGTGACGGGGCATTGGCGCGATTAATTTACGATGAAGTAGTATCCACTGTCGACAACTCATTGTAAGACTGGTTATGCTAAGACTGGGTTTCACGGCATTCTGGGCTATGCTTGTTGTCCATAAGCTCTAGTTCACAGGTATTGACCCCTACTTATGCGACTTCACCGTTTACCTGATTCCAATTCCTGGCTGTCAGCCTAAAGTGTTTTCGATTCTGAAATCCCTGTACCCAGTCCTTAGCTTTCAAAAGAGTACCATTACTTTTTAGTCCCAACAATATCAAATACTGGAAAGCATCTATATCTGTATACTTATTTACCGCGTCCGCAATTACTTTTGTCCGTGTCCTTATACTTAGTACCTCGGAATTATCACCCCTTCCAAACTCGCACCAAAAAAAAATTCCAAGTCATCTAACAAAACCGTCATTTTTATTTGCGTGTATTAGTCCTACGCTATACGTTAAAGATGGAAAAACTACAAATTTTATCCGTGACGAATCGTTGACAAGCATTTTCAGATTTTAATAGTTCATGTTAAGAGGGTCCTTAAGAAAAGAGACGGAAAAAGGATGAAACAATAAATTGTACACTGCACTGTGGTATGAGTATTATGCGTATGCTATTGGAGGGACACTATAAAGCTTTACAATGTACCTAGTTACGTTCTACACAGCCTACCGTCTAACGTTACTGTATAAGTATACACATTGTTTCGCATAGGATAACAGCACAAGTATTCACAAAATTCCATAACACGGACGGATTTGCTGTATACTTGTATATGACTGCAGATAGGTAAGGGATAACGACAGAAAATATTATACAAACAATCAAGTGTATTCATAAAATGAATATATATTGTAAGTGTACGGCAGTCAAATCATAAACTACTATGTAAAACATTAACACTAATGTACAGCAGACTTTTTTGGGCTGCCGTTAACCACAGTCCTTCCGCACGCTGTAGCACGACTTTTCACAAACACGTAGTGTAATCACACAGTTCTGTACTAAACGTCTATCCCACGCGCAGACAAGCGTAAGAGTGTCTTTCTCGCCGGTCCGCATGTTCTCGACACCCAAGTACTGTATCTACCTATATACATCAGTGTCCGAACAGATCCGCTGTTGCGCACCATGCCGACTGTTGATAATACGGCTAATAGCAGAAGTAAATTAAGTCTGGTAGAGGGGTCCGGGATGAGGTAGGAGTGTTCAGCAACTTTCCGCCTCTCCTTTTGTCTGCTGATTACTATAACGTGGATTTTCCACGTCACAGTATCTAAGATGAAAAATAAAAATATTCAAAATTATTTCTATAGCTTAACAATACTTTGATTGAAATGGCATTTTTCGATCCGCGATCGAATTTAATTGAAAAGAACTAACGGTCGAATCGTACAATACAGATCAGCTAGGAAAATCGTCCATGAAGGCTACATATATAGTTGAGTACAGCAACATTCTGAATATTGAAATAGGTTTTTTTATAACATTTGATGCAAAGATTTTTTAATCTTTATGGAATTTCGATGTCTTTTTTCGAAAATGATCCAATTTTATGGGAAATTACTATAAAATATATTGCAGTCAATGAAAAAGTAAGAAGGTTAAAAGTTGTTAATAATGTAGCTGGGTGTGGAGTAGCTCTTGCTAAAAAGTATTTCAAAAGGACAAAACAAGGAAGCATGTTTAAAACCCACAATGAAGTATAGAAATAAGAATATAACACAGTGTGTGCAATCAAATAAGTTTTTTTTTTGAGGTATACATCTATTATTTCAGCGATTTTTTCCAATAAATAAAATTTAACATGGTTATCTAAAAAAGAACGTTCTAAGTTATTTCTGTATTATTTGACTGCAAAAGATCTTATTTTTCGACCTTGACAGAATCTTTTATTCGCTCGATCAACGAAATTGATCGATTAATTTTTTTAAGATCTACAAGTTTAATTTTAAGGATGTGGTTTAAATAAAAATTAAAGTAGTTATAGGAATAATAGTTATTTAACGTGTTTTTTTCGGCCAACTTGACTGTAAAACTACTTAATTTTTAGATTTTAGAAACTTTTTTTTGCATTAAAAAATAAGACTTATGTATTTTTGTAAGATAAATTACTTTTGCTTCTATGATTTTTTTTGTAAAATCAAAGTCTTAGCAGTATTCCCAAAAAAACTGTTTGTATCTAGTGTTTCTTGCCACTTTTGACATGAAAAATAAAGAAGCTAGGGTTAGGTGAAGACTTTCTTAGTTTTACACATTATTTCTAGCTTTTTTATTGCTACAAAAGATGAGTATGATCTTAAGAGGTGACTGTTAGGACTTTATAAAGAATTTGTCAATGACGACTTGAATAATGGTTTTATTCTCTTAGTTTTTTTCCAAATAACATAATAATCGCAAGTTTGTCCCTGGATAGTCAAGAATGTGTATTTCGTCACTTCTTGCTAATACAACCGAAGCCAGGTGTCGAAATGTAACAGAAGCAAGAGACAATGATAAATCATCGAATAATAGAACAGCCTCCGCTTCTTTGACTTACAATTGTGAATGGAAGTTTTCGACAGTTTTAATTTAGAAGTATACTGCCATTCATAAAGTGTGCTTATTTAAATTTTAACTTGCCACCTTGTTTTCGAGTGTGGCCCGATTTGAATATGTACTCGAAGTACTCTTTCAACGCTTATCGCGTGTGGCTTAACAATTATTAAGTTGCTCACTGCCTCTTATCGAGAGCAGTTATCTTTATTGTACCATAAAAGTATTATAAATTCATAAACACAGTGTAAAATTGATTGTAAAATTGTCAAATGAAATAATCATAGCTTAAGTAATTGGAGTTTAAATAAATATATATGTACATTACATATTGACTACTGACTAATTATATAATAAAAAATAATAATAATAAAACGATTAATACACAAAATTATAATAAAACTATAATTTAAAACGATATTGAAGGAATTAAGAGAAGAATATTTATTTTATATATCTGGTATTAAACGGTACGGTCCGCTCTCCATATTCTATACGAATCTGTTGCGTCTGTGCATAAGCACATGAGCAGTTGATAGCTTATGGAGAAGTAGAAGCTAGAACTCGAAGATCTTTATTTTGAGCAATATTTTATTGGTCTAGACGCTTACCTTATCGGGCTCACTTTATTAGAACAACAAAAACTACAACACGACATGAACAACAATCATAAGGGCCTTATAATATAACTGCATTACAAATATATAAATAACTATGCTACAAACGTAGTAACAATAAATTTGATAACGAACACGTCTGGTAAAATAAAATTTTATTTGACAGAAGGTATGATAAATAGTTTTAATATTTAAATTTTATAGTATCCATACTCATAACAGCACTGCTACGAAGATCACAGCAGACTGACTTGGTTGTATTAAAAAAAAACGATAAGGTATATAATCGGTGAAACTTATCAGATCATAATTTGCGACATAGCGAATTGTACATTTATACGCAGTCATCATAACCCACACATGAGAGCTTTGTTAGTATTATTAAAAAATAAAGTATCTTCTATTTTATTAATTGTGTGTGATGTAAAGTTTATGTGTAACATTTCTGTAATTAATTGTTTTTCTCTGTTAGGCTCATGTTCCAAAATTTTAACTTCATTAATATTAAATTTATGATTGAAAACTGTTATCTATGAGGTAGCAACCAAAGCCTTATTATCGTTTTTTGGATGCTCATAGAGACGTTTTTTTACTGATCTTTATGTCTTGCCCTCGTACTCCACAAGACATGAAATGCATTTAAAACTATACAGAAAATTTCATCCGTCAAATTTGTTGCTATTGTCTTTGCCCAAGGTAATAACATTATTAGGTTAATTTTAAAGAGTTGAGAACAATTAGACATTAAATTTTTTTGAATTTTTCGCACGAAAAGTCAATAAATTAGAGATGTATGGAATAGAAATGTTTATTTTATGATTGACATCAAAACTTCTAGAAGATTTGGTATAGTGTGATTGGCTAAGCCTGGTTTTATTGTATTCATATATAAACTGTGGTGTATACTCGTTTTAAATCATGTTATTTTTTACAATTTAAATTGTTTTCTAATAAAAGGATTTATCTAACAACAGAATAACACGGCCCATCATATTAGAGAAGATATTTCTTTTTAGCAATAAGAGATGATTAGAGTAGAAATTTATTAGTATGTTGGAGACGGTGGGCTTTACAAGCCAGTTAGTAACAAATATACCATCCCCTTGTACAATGGTAGCATCCAGAATATTATTACAGTGATTATATTGTAATTTGCTTGTTAATTTCATATGTTCGTCCTGTTCATTAACATTACTTAAAACTAGCTCAACGTGATTTTTATGTATGCATGTACATGGATCGTCAACATAGCGCTTATATATTACGGGAATACAATTATAATTATGATTACGTTGACGTGGTGCCTCCGTCCCAAGGTCTTTAAGTATCATATTAGCAAATAAGGAAAGAGGGGAGGAGACTCCATTGGGCTGCTAAATGGCTGTTTATGATAATATTTATTGAAACTAAAGTAAAAATTGTTAAATAGAAATCGTGTACACTCTATATAGTCATAAAATAAAATTTTTATGAGGTTGTGGATATGCATGTATCTTTTATCAAAACTTTTACTGACTGCCACTAAAAAGATGTTTGTTAAAAGTGAAACTACGTTCAGTGAAATCGGAACATAGTCTTAAGGATCTTGTCAGTTTTTTAAATGTTTAATAAGCTTAATGCTATTGTTAAGGTGTGATCTCGGTTTCAGATGTATCTTAGTGTTTTGTGAATGATAGAGGCTCGTAAATGTGTAGGGGAATTTATCGACGTAATAATAAGACGGAAATTGAGAAAAGGTTTGTGTATCTTTAGCGACCCATAACATCTAGACAGCTGTGTGCTGGATTGCGTCAACTGTAGATCTAGATTCACCAGTATGTCGAAGTAAAGTTTAAGTCATAATGTATAGAGATATACAAATATACAACATATAAATGTTTCACCTCTACCCTAGTCAATTGTATTTTCTTATATGATATAAAGGATAAAATTACATAATTCTCATGACTCACTTACAATTGCTGACCCTTAAAATGCCAAGAGAAAAATTATAAGAAAATTCTAAGTTACTCTAGCACAAATGACAGATAAATAGAAAACGTGCTTTATATTATTAAACGTTCCCTGCATACGCTATCTTAGATGCTAGATTTATTCTACAGCAGATTTGTAACTAGCTACCCCGAAAACACCTGAGTCACGATTTTACCAAGATTGACCGTGCACATAACGAGATACTAAATTTATGGTATAAAGCCGACATATTGGATCGGACATCTTGAGTTTAGAAACTTTGACTTTAAATTCGTAATTAACAACCCCAAAAGCCCCAGAAAAACTATTTTTTTTCGGATTGCCTCTCCCCATAACGAGATACAGTGTAATTAGTACAAGGCCATCATATTTGATCAGTTTTCTTGTATTTTTAGGGTTTGACTTTAGATATGTGATCAGCAACCCCGAAAATCCCCAAGTTACTATTTTCTCCCAGATCGACACTGCCGATAATAAGATATCGAATAAATAATGTTATGCCGCCGTATTGGATAGGCCATCTTGAATTCCGAGGTTTTGACAGTAGAATAATAATTAGCAACACTTAATGATACTCATCCACTATCGTATCTTATTTTTCTCCGATATCTCTTAATTTGCGTCCCTAACATCAACATTATTTTACACGCAGCTGCCAGCTAGGAGACTACAGCCGCTATTTTAAATCTGCTATGTTTATTTTTCAAAATCGCCAAACCACATGGGGTACTCCTTGCCTAAAGCTTTAAAAAAATCCGATATATATGTTTTTATGTTGTTTCCAATTTTTTACTTGCAAGTTATCCGGTTGACGCAGATCGTCCTACATGTGATTATTATTGTGATTTTTTCAACTGTGCAAGATTTCTGAATGGTCTGACAAAAATTCAGATAGTGATAAGTACTCTAGCATACAGAAAAATTAGTGAAACTTTATAAATCATTTACTTATCTTTGCACAAAACACTATGTCTAGAATATATGAGATATAACTTTATCGTAAAAATATAGAAACTGACACATTATTGTCCGCGTCGAATGTTAGCAGTTCACGGAAAGATATATGCACTTTAAAACAGTGCGTTATCTAACTAGGCAATTAGATTAGAACTAACGTGCTATAATCCGTATTTATTTGCTATACATTTTTTTATTTGGTCAGGTTGCAGTCAGAAAGTTTTTTATGTTGGAAATGAGGATGATACGTTAGACAACAATTTAAGAAGGTCTATTTTACCACTTTACTTCGTGCGATACTCTATTTACTTTGGTCAAAGTTGTTTGACAACTGTCAATCGTATACATGTATATGTTAATGTTTTTTGAAGAAAAAATTTGCCATTACAAAATCTGATTATTACATTATTTTTAATTCTATCTATCCTAAGATTATTCCTCGCAGCAGCTTCAATAACCCATTAAATTATCTGTACTCAGCTTTTTGAACAAAGATGATGCATAGTAAATTTTCCTACAAGGAGGGGAGACAAAACATCCGCACCAACGTAATATGACGCCTCGAGGCGATGCTGAGACGGCGGCAGCGTCACAGTCACGTTCGTGAGGGCATTCCGTTCCCCCACCATGTATGAAATAGTGGCTTTTTTCATTTTGTAGGTGAAAGTTTCGCTGTTTGATTGAGGTGTGGGTAAGAGTACTTCTTCTTCAAGCCCAACCTAACCGTACAACTGCAAACTTTAGCCCAAGGGATGAAAAAAAAAAACCTCTACACAGATCAAAACTTGGATAGTAGTATGAATGCTTTTCATGTAGCTATCGTCTCAACCTATCTTGATGACTTTTAATATGCTGATTGCTCGTCTATGTCCTAATGTACCTTGAGTACTTATATATATGTCATGTTGTATATCTATATATCTCTTTCGTTGTTATACTTACATCAGCAATAATATCATGGCTGCTGCCTGTAGTAGTTTTCCTACTTGCTTACGATGACATTTTAGTACGACGACTGGTTTTCAAACCTTATGCTTAATTTACATTTCAGTTACAATTTTATCTACAATGCCAAACTGTACTAAATCGCTAATTTTTAACCCCTGATCATTACAGAAATAAACAGATAAGCTTACACTTCACAACACAATCTCTCTTCTTTTAGTTTTTATATCAGGTCTGAGTAGCGACAGACCGTTACAAATACGTTGCTACGTTTAATCACATAATTTATATAACTGCATTCATTACATTCACTTACAACCTTATATGCTGAAAAATCTATGGTACAAGACTTTTATTAGAACGAAGTTCTTTATGCTGCTCTTTAGAAAAAATGAGGTGTAGAAAAAATACAAGGCGCGTTACAAGTAATCAACCCTTTGCTATGTAATCGTTTAATAGGAGAGAGCCTGGTTGCATAGTGCAGTTGCAGTAGGTAGAGGACTTTTTGGCGGGCAAGCGTCTGTTATAGCCTTTATAATTGTGTATAAATACTTAAAATGCATGGTAATTTTTTTTTTTAACAAGAGTAAGGCAACCTTGAAATGAATGTACCGTAATTGTTCTATATAAATGCACTTATTCATATATGCTAAGTTTCATTTGATTATCTGTTATCTTAAATCACGGTGCATCACGTATGCGTATGTTTTTGAAGTCCTAGCACAAAGAAAGTGTTTTTTTTATTATTTTAATATTTTTTTACTAAAAATTTGTTTGAAAGAAAACATTTTAGATTAAAATTAAAAAAAAATTATAATTTCCATTAATAAACAAAAATTAGAATATATTTTGATCATGATTTTTTGAATTGAAGAATAAATCAATTTTAAGTGTCGTTCGTAAATATGATTGAAAATGCTGATCTTATGAAAACTTAAGTAGATTGATATGTCAATTATCAATCTGATTTATTGCATTAGTACAAAAAACTGGGAGACTGGCTAGCAGAGAACGCAGGTTGGTGAATACATATATGGAATAAATGTCACAAAAAACAGGACATGTTAGAGAGGTAGCAGAGAGACTGAAATTGATGAGATCTATGCACGAAATCATTGCAAATTGATAGACAGGATTCTACAATGATTGTAAACAAAAAATGGATTAGAGGTAAAATAAAATCATAATAAAGAAATAAGATAGAAAGTATAAATATAATTGGAGACGTACATAAAAGGATGAATGAAGCAGTAAGAGATACAAAAATAACAAGGCTATAAAAATCTAAGCAATGCAGCAGAAAACAAATTATAAACAGGTTATAAAAATGTAATTAAAAAACAGATAAATTAGATGAATTGTCATAAAAAAAAAAAACGTAAAATGTTAATTAGAAAAACTTCTAAAAGACAAGAATAAAACGAATTATACAGAAAACAAAAAAAGGAGTATAGGAATTAAAATAATGGTCTAGAAGATATTTTACAACAATATCTATCAATACATAAACGAATGTCTCGGAAAAAATAAGAAACATAAAAGGAGAGAATTATTGAAAACTGTTCCAAGAATCTGCAAATATTTAAAAAGATTGAGTTGACGAACATACTTTATAGCTTTTAGACTAACACAAATTCTGTAAAAGCGTTGGAAATAGCAAGTATTTATTAAATCCACACGGCAGTAAAGATGTAAGAGGAAGTTGAATCTATAGAGTAATGGCTTTTTATATGTAGTATACAATATTTCAGCAATTATAATCGCTTAACAAGTAGAAAAATTGGTAAAGCAGTAAAATATAAAAAAAAAAGTTAGGCTGGCATAAGAGCAAAAGCAAGAACAAGATATTTTATTTTTGTACTAAATAATTAAGTTGAAAAAAAACTATAGGATATTGTCAATGAATAATATGATTAGATAGCACACTTTTAACGGAGTTTGATAACATCATTTGAAAGTGGTTTAGGGCTGAATTAGATTTAAAAGGGATAGGTTTAAAAATGACAAGAATATTTTAGAGAATTTAAAAATGTCTAAGAAAACCGTTAATTGTGGCAAGGGGCTAAAAGATTTATTTTAAACAATGTAAAATGCAAGCCAAAAGTGCCCATGAAACCTGGTACCGGATAGACAAAATAGAAGGGAGATTTAAATTGTAAGGTTGGGTTTTAATAAAAATACACAAGGATATATATTAGGATTAAAGGTGGGCATGTTAGGCATGGATTTGGGAATAAAAAAAAGAATAAAAAAGAAGAAAATAAATTCTGATTTACAAATATCATGTTGAGTTTAACTGCAAACACATCAGGATGTTTATGAGAAATAGAGATGTGTACGGTTAGCCTAGAAATAGACATAAACAGGGAAAGAAATTTGCTTTATGCAAACAATAAAAATGGCCTAGAGCACGGGGCCACATTTATGACTAATAGAAGAATTAACGAAATAAATCAATATAAAGCATTTAAAATAGGGGAAGAAGTTAAGGTAGTATATTCATAAGTAGAGGATGGGAAAACGATATGACTATTGAAATAGCAACGAAGGAAAAAAAATCTTTAGAATAGAAAAGATATTTTCCAAAGGAAAGAAAGACTTTTGCCAAACAGAAAATACAGAAAAACTATGGTAATAGACAATGGTATCATCTATGGTATAAAAAAAAGAGAAAAATTTAGAAAAAAAAAGAGCAAAAACAATAACATATAAGTAAGTTTTAGAGTTTATGAGTAATGGACTGTAAGATCTGAAATCAAATAAAAAAAAAATCATAAAGAACATATTGCTATGTAAAGAGGAAAAAATACAGGAAATTTGTAAAAAACATTTAAAATATCAGTCAGAAATGTAAGATTATTAGATGATGGAGAAATATGCAGTAAGCAAATGTTTTATGAGAATGTATAAGGCATTTATGTAGGTAAATAAGGTACTTATGAGTTAAGACCTAAATAATAATTATATGTTATGCGTTATATATTATAGTACAATGTCAATAAAAAATAAAATCCAATCATGTTATAGAAGGTTTAATTAATTACATATCATTTTTAATTAGCATTTATTTGAGGAGATATGGATTTATAATAGTTATGAAATATGAAAAGGAAATGTAGAAGTATATAAAAATCTAAATAAAATTAAAAAATTATTAAATAGGAAATTTACACTAATAAATATTCAGTAACGATTTCTCAATTATATCCTAAAATCAACCTATATATTTATAAGTAATTCTTAAATGTTCAGAAATATAAAGAAAAAAGGCTTTTAACAGGTAATGTAAGGTTACTGATTGTCTACATCCAATATACGTATACATATGCATCAATATTAACCTTTAATACCAATTTAAATCATTATTAGTATAAAATCAGTAACAATTATTGCATAAATCGGTGAATATATTTCAGTTATTAACTATTTTTGTTCGAATTTTAAGTAAATTTTTATGAATTTGCTTTAGTTATCTATGTTTGTACACATATGAGTAATACCACCCAACTTTTAAAATAAGTGTTCCTGATAAATTTATACAATGTTCGTAAATAAAATGAAATTTTATAGATCTAAAAATTAAAAGGTAAACGTTACAAATATTTAACACTCCTATTTATGCAAAGAATATTTAAGGCTTATTAGTAAAAGGCTTAAAAGTGAACTAATTTATCGACTTTTTAAGTAGGCATCATTCTATTTCTTTCTGCTTCAAAAAAAAGCTATCTCTAGAATATTATAAAACTCACAGGTATTTGTTTTTTTAGATATAAGATTTAGTAAATTGTACACATGTACGTGTGCCTAATACTGTAAGTAAGTTGTAATCATACATCTAAGTAATAACGATTTTTTATAGAATTTACTTACTAATGATACTTTCGGTATAAAAAAAAAAGCTGTCTAATTTTTTTTATTCTCCAAAGCGATAAATGTTATATCAGATTAAATGAAATTATATTTATCTGTTTGTAGGCGCGCTTCCCTACATTTCGTATATATAATACTTTTAAAGTCGTCCTATAGCGCGTGACTCACACTGAAAATCATTTTAGTTGAGAGGCATGATCCTAATTTATATGCGAAATACATTATTCTTTGCGTAAGAAACTCCATGCAATCTTTAGAACATAATATAAAAAGACTTCATCGAGAAAAAGTGTTAAAAAAAATTCTGTGACAATCAAAATCTTCAAAAAATTATCAGGTCGTATCATTTTCAGCAATAATTGACATGTCAAAAGCTCTGGAGGGTAGCAAGATAGAGGCTTGAATCAAAGCTGGATTTCAATCTTTCGAGTCATACTTTTTTTCAATAAATGCGTTTGTTTTAAAGTTACAGTGCATTAATAAATGATGAATCACACTATTATAAGTGAAGTGAAGTTTAAATAGTGTCTTTTAATTCAGTAAGTTCTTTAATTTGTTACGTAAAAATACAGCATCTCATGAAAAAGTATATGATAGCAATATATGCTTAAAATGAGTCAAAGAGTACAAATCTAATTATTCAATAACAAACATGTCATGATTTTATATAGTTGTTATTAATTTATCAAAAATAAAACAAAACAATGAATATCAGTAACACGAACATTATCCTTATATTGTATATGCATAAAAATAAGAAAAACAGTTCTCATTAGCATGGATGTGAATTTTTTTCTTTTTTTATTAAATATCTTAATATTAAAAATTTGTTGGAATAACTCGTATATGTAATAAAAATTTATTCGTTCTTTTATTATTCAGATATGAAAATACAAATATTAAAATATGGGGGTTGGGGCGCGGAGCTTGCAGGGGTCAAAGCCCTACTAGTATATATATATTACTAATATATATACTAGTGAGGCTTCGCCCCCCTGCGCGCTCCGCGCGCCAACCCACCACTGTACACATTGCAACTGATATCATTTATACTGATGCGTATTTTTTTTACTATATTCTTTTTATTTTTATTATATCCTACAATATTTAATTTATTTAATGTAACCTTTACGTCTACCAACATATTTTTGTTTTTCAAAATTTAATAAGTTATTTTGTAATATAGACTAATATTTTCACTTTTTCATTAATAGGTGATTCTTATTTATTACTATTTCAACAAT
>JAPYYV010008850.1:0-12326 GCA_030522625.1 Copidosoma aretas | reverse complement strand
GTGAAAAATCACAGAGGTGCTTGCTCGAAAAAGTCGCTCTGGCCGGGAATCGAACCGCGGTCTCCCGCGTGCCGACCAACAGCCTAGCCGACTGAGCCACCACGCGCTCTTCTTCGCAATATATGTAATATGAAAGCCTTTATTAATCATAAGAGAATCAATTCTCTAGCTACAAACACTCTTTGATTCACTAAGAAAAAATCCTGCAGAAAATACTGTGAATCTATTATCAATAAGTCTAAAATATCAGACATTTGATCGAAAATAAGGCACTTAAAAACTGGATTAAGTCGTCTTGCATCAACTACAGGCAATAAAAAGTTTTTGGAAGAAGCATTAGCCTGCTTAGACAGACCGTATTCACCTAAAATCCTTCCCTCGAAAACATTTAATTATTATTGCACCTAAAACTGTCAGCACGATGATATTTAACACGTTCTTTGCATACCCTTTTTTTCTGAAGAGTTATAATTTGTTTTTAAAAATCTAAATCAGTACTCAGTTCCAGGCATTGATAAAATTACATACCGAATCATATGCTTTTTATCTAAATTTTTTGAAATAATTTTTTTAGATATATACAACGATTTGTACTCAGATAGCTATTTCTCCGACGACTGGTCATCCTATTTAATCACCTTCATTCTAAAAATGAATGGAAAAGCTAAACCTGCATCAACGGCTTCCTACTTTTTGAATATAATGGAAAAGGTTACTTGCAATAGATTTATGTGGTGGCTAGAATATATTTTGTAATATCTATTACTGTTTAAAAATACAACATTATTTCATGCATTTTTTTTTTTAATGGATTCTATCAATTGCAAAAATTTGATTATTTAGAAGAAACTGATTCTTTCGCTTGTTCAACGTGGTTAAAAAACATTTTATGTTGAATATCTAAGAGATTATGCAATCAACTTAAAGAACTACGTTCTAAGAAAAGACGAATGAACAATTATATAAGAGTGTGCGGGTGTAGATCCAAGTATCTAGATTTATTAGAAAAACAATTCATTTATTGGCTCTTGAACCTTGCTATAGAATATTTTATGTTATAAGATCAAAAACAAAGTATTTTCGACAAAAAAACTTTATAAGATTAAAACAAATGGAAATTGATAGTGAAGTGTATGGGTGTATTAGTAAGTTACAAACATATATACATATATGATTAGTTACTTCTGAGGAATTTGTCAACAGATTTTGACTATATTGAAAAAATTATTTTATAGATAAAGTTTTTAGAATTCAAGTCAGAAATTGTATCTGAATCAGATGTAGCAATGAAAAAAAAAAAAATGATAACAAGAATAGATGAGGAAGCTCGGTGCCAATGAATCAACTCCGATATATAAATTTAAGAAAATCGATTTTCCGCTATTCAACGGTGTTTGAATGTGGTAGAAAATTTTTAAGATCATGAAATTTTCTGAAAAATAATGGTGTTCGATGAACAAGAAAAGGAAATTGATGAGGATATGTGTGGGTGTATGTAAAATTATGAATATAATTTTGATTTTATTGACTCAGGAAAATCGATTCTTTTGCTTTCTCATACTGTTTTAAAATATTCTATGGTAAATAATCTAAAAGATCATAAAATTACCTACAAAAAAAAGTTTTTAGAAAAAAAAAAAGAAGATCGATGAGAGTGTCTCTGGATGTATGAGTAAAAATAAACATAATTAGTTACATCTCACGATTCTCTTGATCGATTTGGACCCGAATGGGCTTATTTTCTTTTGTATTTAGATACTTATCATTAAAAACCAAATTTGATTTTAATAATTTGTTTAATTTATTTTGATGTTATCGACTTTAGAAAACCGATTTTTTTTGGTTCAACTTTTTTTTTATAGACCAACATAATTGTGTTTTTTAAATTTAATTGTAGCGCATTAAAAACATTGAGTAGAACATGTGAATAAGGAAGCTTCACGTCGATGAACTGGTAGGGTTTGTTTTTTTAATTTTAATTTGATTGCCGATTTTTTTTTAGGCCTAAGCGTTCTTTTAATAGCCTGGACGACGATTCGGGAATTAGGAAAAAAATAAACAGTAGCTAATCTGCAGCTGCACGTGCTAAGGAAAAATATTCTCGTTAACACGACGCCTGTCATACATGCACGGCTGGATGACTACTTTCTGTATGGAGTTCTGCTCCGTACAGGGCCGTAATGGTCGCAGTGGTCGTACATATATGATTGACTAACGACGTTGAGTATCCGTACACGAGTCCTTAGCCTGTAGTGCGAGAATTCGGCTAAATACTTATTGGAGGTCCGTCTCTGACAGTATTATTCCGCTTAAATATTTAACGCGCCTAATTTTGGTAGTGGCTAAGGTAGGCGAATTCATTAATATCGAAAATAATTTTATGGAACTTACTTTTATTTTGAATCACGGGTACATGCGTCAGCAAAGGGGGCGCGTGGCTCTGATCGGAGTCAGTTCTGGTATAGAGTCTGAATGGCGCGAAAGGTTCTAGATCGGGGTCATCCGGGCAGAGTCTGTACCTTAAACCGCAAGAGAGCTGGGTGGAAAAGATTCTAGAAGGTTCTAATGACTTATGGTCAAATAGAGAGTCTCCTATTGTTTTTCGTTCTTATCTCAGCCAGTCACAGTGGCTATACGTACGTTCAGAATTTGTGTCCGGCTCTCTTGCTGTAAAAAGAGGGAAGTAATTTCAAAGTCATTCTTATTACCCTCTGTCTTTCCTTACATGGTTTAGAATGGTACAAAATTGTAGTGCATTTGCCAAACACATCCTTTGGCACGTTCGGTGGTTTAACCGCCACAATTAATATATATGCTGGTTTTAGCGAGCGGAGCTGCTAGGGAAACGAATGGTTAAAATCGTCCAATCCAAAGCAGAGTTTCAGGAGGGCATATATGCATTGCAGCTTGGGTTGCGCACTTTCGCATATGACCTGTGGGATCAATTGATCTGAGCTATTTAATAATGACGGGTTGAAACTAAATTATTCACTGGATTTTACTTATGTATTGCAGCGGCACCGCAAAAACTACTACATTAGCTGAAATCGCTTCTTAACATAATTTTGGTTATTAAAGACAGCATACTGTTCCCAGTTTCGCGATGAACAATAAAAGGGCTATTAACCAGAACATACGCACATATATATATATATATATATATATATATATATATATATAATATACATGCATACACATATGTATCGATATCAATAGTTGTTATTAATTGATTCAAGCGCAGCAGTGCGAGTTGTTTGTATACAATGTTCTGCTCAGTAATTTACTTGAGCGCAGCGGTATTTGTCACATAGCTTGATGCACCAGCACGTCATTCATGGTTCATCAATTATTCAGTGTTTGGCCACTGCTGCGGGCGCTAGAGTGTCGGTTTACCGGTCGAAAGAAATTAGTAAGAACATATGCCGTATGTTCTGTTATATGTGTGTTGCTTGGGAATTAGAAGTGGAAAAGCGTCAGAAAAAGTATCCGTTACGTCTCCACCTACGCTAGTGCCAAAGCCAATGCTAAACTCCCATAAGACGGCGAAACTTGGAAATGCGATAGTCGGGATGAAATACATTGGAGGAATACGAAAAATTATTTCTTTTAATTTTGCATCGAAATTATAAATGGTTATGTTCCACAATTTTTGAAAAAAATTATCAATGATGACTCACAAACACATTTTCTATTGATTTTTACCAAACAAGCTTAAAAGTTTTTAAATGTTTTCTTTTTTTTTCATTGTATTCCTCTAATGTATTCTATCCCAACTATTGCATTTCCAAGTTTTCCCGCCTCATGGGAACTCAGCATTGGCTTTGGCGCTAGCGTAGGTGGGGACATAGCGGATAATGGGTTCTTCTGACGTTACAATATATATAATCATTTATATCGCAAGATTTTCTCGACGTATTTATTTTGAATAAGTTCATTTTTTCGATATTGAATTTATTTAGAAAATTTTATTTCACAAAATTAGGGATATCATACACTTTTCCATGAGAACACGTCCTCAAATCCAAGGAAAAGAAGAATGACAATTTGATCGATTTTCTTTTATTTATTTTGAATTAAGTGATTTTGAAAAAATTGATTTTTTGGTTTTTTGACGTTTTTACATAATATGTCATATTAAAAATTTAAGAGATTATGCAGTTTTCTGCGGAAAAAAAGTTCTAAAAGAAAGAAAATGAATAATGATGGAAAACTGTAAAAGTGCGGTTCATTTAAAAAAAAACAAAAACAAATTGATTTACCCGCTTTGAAACGTTGGTATAGAATATTTTTTGTTATAAAATCTTAACGATCAAACAGTTTCCGACGAAAAAACTTATTGAAATAAAAACGATTAAAAGTTTTTAAGGGATTGTGGGGATATATAAATAAGTATCTACATATATGTATATACATGTTATCAGTTATATGTTACGGTTTCCTTGACAGGTTGTATCCAGATTAGAAACAGTATCTTAAATATGGATTTATCATTTTTAAGATAACGTTTTCATAATTTGAGTGAGAAATTGTACTTGATATAGATGTAGCAATCAAGGAAATAAAAGGAGCAAAACAAGGTGAGGATGCTTTGTGCTAATAAATATGCAGTGAATTTTTTAATGTTTTTCAAGAACAGTACTAAATTTTTTCAAATAAGTATAAGTTCGTCTTGCTCTTGTGAAGCCTTAAGAAAATTTATTTAACTAATTTTACGTTACCTAGAGTCCACTATGGACATCTTGAGAAAGTGGCGACCACTTTACTTTCAAACAATCAATCAATGAAATAGGTTCGCATCTTTACAAATGAATTACTGAATACATACTTTAATAAGTAAAAACGTGTGATGGCGTATTGGGAGTGTCCAGATTAGAAAAGTAGCGCTTTACATTTTTTAGCCGTTTTTAGCTATGAAAAGAACTTATGACAAGTTTTCAGCGAAAAGTACTAATTTTTGCATTTACATATCAGTGCCTATGGATTTTTATTGTGAACTTAGATACTATTTTTCTTGATTTTCCAATCATTGTCTTGATTCCACTATCTATTGGTGCAGCATCTAGAGTTGAAAGTATTCAGTATGGTATAAAGAATGCTTTCTTCTTTAGTGAATGAGTCATACTGACAGAAAAAAGAATTTCCAATGTGCCATCAGTCGGATTTGATACAGTTAGGCTGCGTATATACGTTTCGGAAAAACAGGCAGCGGAATTTTGGTCGGTACTGTCGGTCGTCGGTAAATCAGGGCTCACTTATATTAGGAAATTTCCGCAAAATCACGAGACCCTCGTTTACACGGGTGGAAAAAATCGCAGCAGAAAATTTGTCAACCAATCAACGCGTAGCCTTAGAAAGGTCCATTGGGAGAACCGTGCTCTAATCAGCTTACAAATTTTCTACTGTAATTTTTTCCGCCCGTGTAAACGGGGGTCTCGTAGTTTTGCGAAAAATTCCTAAATGAGCCCTGATTTACCGACGACCGACAGTACCAACTGAAGTTTCGCTGCCCATTTATCCGCAGTGTGTATACGCAGCCTTGCGACAATTGCAAAACCATTTTCCACCGAGTTCTGCGATAAATTCCACTACCCTAACTGTTTGTCTTTAATGCAAGATTTTTGTTTCTTAAAAGTAATCCGTTGAACAGACCGGTGGCTTTTCTTTTTACCAAATGTTTATCAAGGAAACTGAGCTCTAACGTAATAGCCACTGTCGATCTCGACATTCCATGGATTGACATAAAAAAGTGGCTTTCCCAAAAAATAGTGCAGCACAATTTGTATGCAACGAGGGATGGAAAGAGAGAGAGAGAGACCAAAAGATAGATAGAGAGAGAGATAGGGGGAGAGCGAGAGAGGAGCACTACTGTACCGTGGACTATACGTGTAAGTATAGCTGTGTAGGTCCTAGCCCCAGTCGTGCAACTCCTGCATCACTCCTCCCCTCTCGCCTATATGCAGCTCTTATTCGTCTGCTCTTGCGGGGAATCCAAGCAAGCAATAACTTTTAGTTAGTATGGCTTTGCCAGTCAGCGAGTAATCAATGCGTGTCCGCTATAGTCGCGCTAACATCCGACTATAACACACCTTCCTCAATATCTATACCCTGTTTATAAACGCAATCGAAACCACATGTGCCGTGGGCTGACTGGGCTTCGCGCAAGTCCTTCGTTCGAGGGCTAGGCCTGCCCAATTTTATGCACAATAATCCGTAGGTTACGGACATTTTCTTTGCTAGAAGCTTGACAATACTCCTGTCAGTTGTGCCAAGCCATTGAAATTGAGAAGGTGGATCGGCAGTCTTGTTTTTATATCTTATTTATCTGATTACTTACGGGACGGGCTCTCTACGAGAGGCGCACATTGGCTCGCATGCAGGTGTGATTATTTGTACTGTAAATAATTGAGTGCTGCCTACCCAGAAAATACAGGTGACAACTGACATCGTATAGGTGGGATATTGACGACAAATGTCCATCGGTCAGACGTCTGACAGATATCAGTTATCAAAATGATATCATTTCGGCAACTGATATCTGTCGGACATCTTGGCGATGTACATTTGTCGTCAATATCCCATCTATATGATGCTAGTTGTCTTCTGTGTTTTGTAAGCTGTCAAAGAGGTTATTAAAGTGCCGGTTTGTGTTGTGCTATACTTACTTACTAACGAGAGAGCAGTCGACAAATGCGATATCGTTGACCGAGTGTTTATATTGGTACGGAGAGTCTAGCAAACGTCACCTGGCCGCAGAGATGAGGCGTAATGTCAAAATAGTTCTTCTGCTATCGTGCGCCTGGATGTCTGGTTTTGTTTACTATTACCACACGACGAGGGATAGTAAGGTAAGAAGCACGCTCGTTACAAAACATTTGTCTGCCACATAAAAAAAGCGGAATGTATTAAAGCACTTGGTAAGAAATTTGTGTTCAGATTTCAGAGCGATTTGCAACACAGTTTTTAATAAAACAAACATAATTACGTTGTTTGAACATAAACTCTTATGGCAGTAACAATGAATTTCTCAATAAATTTTATGTTCGAAGCTTTGTTCGAAGAATCGATAAAAAAAGATAGCGATAATAATAGCACGGAAGAATGATGAAATAGTTATAAAAATATTGAAAGTATAAGCTGGCTTAGTGATGGATGTATGGTGCAAGGCTCAGCTTAGAGGGCGCCAGGGCCTGACTTATGGATGTATAAATGTATTTGTGTATCCATAAATAGATCTGTGAGTATGTTTGTCCCGGTGGGCGGTGACAGGCTGTCAGTGTGTGTCGACATTGGTGATGGTGTCGATACAGTGTTGATGAAACTGATAACTGAGATTACCGACAATACCGACGAATAGTCCATAAAGATACACCAATAGCAAGCGTAAACGAATTCGAGGGAGATGTATAATTTACCAAAGATGTGTTTGCAAAACGGTAATTATGTCGAAGTAAGGATAATTTAATACAAGAAATACCTATCGTATAACTATGATAAAGATACAATTTGAGATATGAGTTTTTACTATTATTTAAGATCCAAATACTAACATATTGTTATTAACGTATCTAACAGCTGTGTATACAAACATATATAATATCATTAAGTTAAATATTAAAATAAACTTGTTTATCGAAAAAGTACTAATTTTTTTGTTTAAAAACCTAACAAATAAAATGCTGATTTATTAACTGTCCTAAATGTAAAATACCGAATAACTGAATTTTTAAACATTGACTCATAAAAATAATTGCAGTTGATTAGTAAAAAGTTAAAAAGACGTGCCAACTTTAAAGAGAGCATTTTTTTATAAACAGTTGTTAAAGATCAACGTAAAATAAGGAATACTTTATCCATTTTTATGGTACACTAATAAAAATCTTTAATCAACATAACGAATGGCTTATTGTAACAAGTGTGCTTGAAGGGAGCGGACAATGTTTGGGAGCTGATTAGTTGATGCAATCCATATAATTAACACGGGGTACGTCTGCCATTTGTATACAAAAAATGTATATAGAAAGACAGCCCTGATGTCATTGTCTGCTCACTTCCTTGAAGCTGAGTGATTGTAGCGTTATATTATACACACGTTTACTACAAGTGACGACAGTATACGGTAAGTAGGACATGTTGTCGTAATGACATCTACGTCACGAGAACGTTAGAAGTTCACTGATGGTACATGTGTGTCAGTGCGACGCCATTTTTCTTTTAGCTACAGTATGCCATCTGTAGGTACCGAGTTTGCCGGCGTAGGACTCTCATACCAGACGACATTACGGACGCTCCAGCTGTTTTTCGCGTTCCGACAAAATGTACCTTTTACCTCCTGAATACGATAATCGTAAGTGGTCTTCATAATTCAGTGTAGATCGGATGAAAGAGATAATTTTACTTGATTCAAAACAATGACATGAAATTTTTTTTAAGGATTTTTTTTCATAGGAAAAAAAAATCTGGCAGGATGTTTTAATAGTACAAAGCTTAAACAATGTTGTTATGTGTGCGTACGGCCAATGGACCACGGCTCCGAGTACTGCCCGAAGGGCTAACCACTTCCGATCCTCCCAGAACCCTCTCGAAAAATCCTCTTGATCCTCTTCAAAATCTTCCTAATCCTCCTAAAAGTCCACTCAAATTTAAAGAGGAATCCCAGGACTGGGTGACTGAGGATTTTTAAGAGGACTGTGAGGATTTTGAACGATTTAAAAAAAGTTATATAACAATTTATTTTAATAGTTAGCTTACTATATTTTGAATCGAAGTGTAAGGTCAACGTATGCGAGACCTTCCTTTAACTATACGATAAATCTCAATAAGAATTGATTTTTCTGGTTTTTATACAACTTTGTGTAAAAAATTATTTTTAAGTATCAGCCTCGTAATTAGCTTACTACGTTTTACATTGAAGTTCAAGGTCAACGTACACGAAACCTTCGTAAAACCGTACGATAGATCTTATTAGGAATCGATTTTTTTTTAACATGATTTTGTGTAAAAAATCGTGTATAAAATCAGTAAATACTTTTGTAGATTGTACTTTCAAGTTACTTTGTAGGCCTCTCCTATTATGGTTACAAACAAAAAAAAGTCTACCCAAGTTTTTCTAAAGTATTTTCATTAGTTTTACGAAATTATTGATGATGGATCTCTGCATGACTTGCAGAGCAATTGTTATACACAAATTTTTTAACAAAAAAAAAAAAAAATTAAATCAACCCACCTGGCTCCTACACTAACGGGAGCGAGAGAGACAGTTCTCTTCTCCAACTTTTTTCCTGGATGAGTGATTAAGTGGGGGAACTTGATTGTCTCTCACTGCCATTAGTTGTAACTCAATCTTGGCTTTAGTACAATAAGCGCCACCGTAGTCAAGTTTCATGCGGTCAAGCCTAATTGTTAAGTCAATCAGCAGTATGTGACTGATGCTACTCATTAGTCTACTTATTCTCAATACTCGTGACGACTGCTGCAGTAAATATAGGATTGCAGCCACTTATTACTCGTTTTCCGACTGTCGACACGTTCGATTGCATTTAAGCTTCCATTTCATTGCGTATTGTTCAGCGAAAAATAATATACGAAAACAGTGAATAAAGTGTGTTTCGAGGTACTGCCTAACCTGCACAACAAAAGTTCCAAAGGTTCGTCCGCTTGGATTGTTTTATGTGTACCATAAATTATATTTATTTCCAAAATAATGATGTCTATTATTGAAAGAATCCACAAAAAAGTCTATTTGTAAAAAAAATGGAAATTCCAAAAAAAATGTGGCAAGGTAGATTGTGTTTTAAACAATTTAATTTTCACGCTTTTTTTTCCCACTTTTTTGGAGTTAAATAAAAATAGGAATTTGTCAACAGTGATTCATTAGTTTTTGTGAAGAGACACGGGGTTTTAAAAGTAAAAACATACTACTTTTTGTACGAAAATGATTGAATGCATATAAACCTTTGTTATAAAGAAGCGTTTATCGCTCATTTTCACAATCTCAAAAAAATGAATGAAGCGTAAACTCCGCGACCATATTAAAAGTATCAAAAAAGACAAAAATATCAGGTGGCAGACGAATGACACGTTATCTGATTTTTTTTCTTTTCTGGACTCTGCGATTATTGTTGCAGTAATGAAGCTTCATTCATTATTTTGAAGGTCAACAATGTGCAACAAACTTATTCTTACCTGAAACAAGCATTGAAAAATCTTTACATTATTCATATCCTGAAAATCAATTTGCCGAAAAAGACCTAATGGTTAAAATTAGGCATCAGTGGCTTTATATTTCGTTTACCGGATGAAAACGGTTTTGTTACAAAATATTTTACTTAAATTTGGATATAAATAGAGCGATTTAATTTGTATAGCTATCAGAGTTAGCGGAAGCGCTGAAAATAGTTCATTAAGGTGGCGTCGGCGTTTGGTGCCGTAATAAGCGAGGGGCCCCTGGGCATATAAATATTTCAAAAAAAGGCAGTTCAATTAATTGAGAATAATATGCTTTAGTGATACCTTATCACAGAAGTGGAAAACTTTGCAGCAGAATCGCTGTTTCTTCGATTGGGGCAAAGGCCATGATTCATCAACTTGCATAGTGGTGCCTAAGTTGACTTTAGTCTATAATCAGATTCCGCAGCAGCGTTTTTTGGTTTTTTGCTCGTGCGCTAAACCTTACGTAAGCCTTTTTGCAGGCGAAACAGAAATAATTTCACTTTTCCTACTTAATAAACAAAAAGTACGTTTTCAATTAATATATGAGCAATTTTATTTACGATTGTCAAAATGAGTGTTTAATACATCATAAGATTGTAAAGTTTTTACTTATTACGAAATCGTTCTAGGCGTTTGGCATTTTTATTTGCGAACTCTTCTATAAATAGACTGATATTAAGTTTTTTAGCTCTTTCACATTCAAATTGATAACATAGCTAAAGCTGCTACTTGCATTTGTGTCATAGTACTGCGTAAATAATTTTTAATTATTTTTAGTTTAGAAAATGATCTCTCTGCTGAGGCTACTGTGACGGGTAATGCCAGGTACAGTTAGATAGCTAACATTACTTCCGGAATATTACTTAAAAAAGATGCATGATTCTTTTTCAAGTATTCAAAAAGATCATTAATTGACATAGTATCGGAGATATTTTTTTTTTATATTTAATTTCCAAGCGATAAAAGTTGATGAGTAAAAACGCTTGACAATTGTTCAGAATAGAAACTCACCTACTCGTGTGTTGCATGAAGGAGCATATTAGCTTTCATATTATTGAGATTTACTGGAAAAAGACAGTGGAGTCGCTGGGTTTTTGCTTATAGTCCTTCGAAACGAGAGTTAGGTGTCCAATAATAATATCGAAACGAGCGCTGAAAACATTAACTTTAAATAAATATCTTGCATCTGTAATAGTTTCACCTGCCGATAACTCATCAAAAAAAGTTTTTCTTCGTCTACTCTCTAAATCTGAATAAGTGAAAATGTCACTTATCCAATGTGTCAATTCATCTCCACTCATAAAAAAGTGGATTTGACTTATGAATAAGTTACAATTCACTTATATTTACGTGAAAGTGATGACAACTCAACAATGAGTAGAATTTCTCTTATAAATAAGTTCAATCATGTAGGTAAATCAGTGGCTTATTCAAATACGTGAAATATCACTTTTAAATATTTGGAAGTAGTAAATAATATGAATTATACACGAGATTCTATGTGTGCAATTTTCGTATATAGATAATACTTTGGTTGTAAGTACTGTGTATTTTGGGTAAATGATAAAAAAAATTCAATTTACTATGTTGTCTTATGTATATATTTACTTGACTCAATAAAATTTCATGCTAGAATAGTATCAATCAAATATTTACTAAGAACAATAATGAATTTTTACTTGTATCGAGTAAATATGGACTTGATCCCACAATATGTTTACCTAAATCTAGAAAATATTTACTTGTTCCGAAAAATACTAACAATAAAAGGACTTCTAGTTCTAAGTAACATTTACTTGACTCATTAAAATTTCATGCTTGAATAGCATCAATCAAATATTTACTAAAAACAATAATAAATTTGTACTTGTACCACGTAAATATGGACTTAATTCAACAATATGGCATTGTTGGATTGCTCGAATTGTATTTTTCGTAGAAGGTGATAACAGAGTAAACTAAAGCTATTTGGCTTAAGGGTGAACGAGGATACGTTGATCTGTGACAAGATATAAGGTTGCGTTTAGATGATCTCTTACTCTTACAAGACTCTTTATAGGCCCGTAAGAGTGTGAGACAGAGAAAGAATACATGTTCTTTTTCTTACATCACACGGT
>JAPYYV010008849.1:0-13611 GCA_030522625.1 Copidosoma aretas | reverse complement strand
CGATGACCGATCATGAGACCAAGGGAGGAATCTGGTCGGTACTATACGCATCAGGGCGAAACTCGGAATATTGAGGTGTTAAAGCAGCCTCAGGGACGACGGGAGAGTGAGAGAGAAACACATCCTGGTCAGGCATCAGACTTATGAGCGAAGATAATTCACTCATAGATCTTCAGCTCAGCCGCGCCGATAGTTGCAGGGCCGACAGTGACTTTTCTGGATGAACTGGCCCAGGTGTTGGCCCCCCCGGAAGAGACTCGCCGGTGACCCATTGACCAGGACGATGAGCTTCTGGCTTCCCTGACGGGAATTGGTTATGCCGACTGCCAGCGGGAACCCACCGACCCGGCGTCAGGGTGTGCCAACGACCTCCCCAAGGAAGGGATTGCCCCCCAGGTCCAGGCATCATCAGGAAAAACTGCAGTCGGTCCGCTAGAATCGGGAAGAATGTGTTTTCGGCGCCATGGGTACTTTTTCCACCAAAAAAGTCCGAGAATCAAAATTCCCGAAAATTTTTCGACGAGAATCGAACCTGTTTTTGCCTTGAGTCTGGTAGGCTAGGAAGCTAGCACGCTAATCACTAAGCCATCGAGGACTCCCTTTTGTCGGGACAAGTTTGATTGACGCTGGTGATCGAGTCTCCTATTTTTTTTAGAAACCCAATTTTCTCCCTACCTTGGTCGAAAATTCGAGTTTCGTCTCTATGTACCTGCGGCGAAACTCGGTGTTCCTTCCCTATCTGTGCGCCATCTAGTCAGCCGGGAGGAAAAAAATTACAACTCCCTCTGCTCTCTCGGCTCTCGGCCTCTCTTTCCCTTACATATATATGTATACTACGCGTTCATAACCTATAAACATTGTTGTCATTTTCGGAACGCTCGTCAGTTGTGAAAATCATTATTACATTAAACATCGCGATCTCTAATGAATTCCAATTATTTTGTACCCTATCACAGTACAATGGAGATAATGATTCGTGATTTTGAGAGAAAAGTGCAGTCTGTGATAAGTAAAAAAAATAAGGTCGTCAACATCTGTTAATCACGATAACTCAGTTTATTAAATGTTTCTGACATCAAAGGGTGTCAACGTAGCATATTGCTTGAATCTTATGTTACTGCAAAATAAAATTTAATCGCAGAATAGAGGAAAACTTTTTTTTTCACATGACACGAATTCTGTCACGTTCATTTTTTTTCTTTTTTTGCTCTGGTCTTTTCAGCATCCGCCAACATTTACGACCCGAGCAAAGCGAGCCCCTCGCCTTCGGCATATTATTAACGTTACTAAATTCCCTGCTCAAGCAGACTAGACACTAGACAGCAGGAGGGACGAAAGTAAAACATGGCTGCGGCTGTGAAGCAGACGGTTCCTACGAGCTTTTCAATTTTTGAGATACAGACGTTTTGAATTTTAAATTCATTTGTTCTATATTTATGACGTCAGCAGTATAATAAATACCGTGCCAATTAATTCTTATTGAAAAAATCTATCCGTAGATGCCTGAATCATTTCTCCAGCATTAGTTTTGTAGTTATAACGATTAAAATCCGACGCGATTTTGTAACACCAGAAAGTTCAATTATATACGTTATCACGTCAAAATACCCAATCGATCATCAAAGTTTCACAAGGGCAGCGGTCGGTAGGAACCGTGGACATTGCTATTTAACTTTGATGATCAGCAGAGATACAGTTCCGCCACGTCCAGCCAATGTGTTGGTATACAAAATATTTATAATTCAAAATATCGAATTTTTCGTACGAAATATTATCTGTTGTCATTACACTTTTTGTTCTGATGTAAATTCGGTTGTTTATTTATTCCCTGTATGTAAAAACGTAGTATTTTTCATAACTTTAGCCACTTGTTGATTGATGATTTAACGAAGCAAAATTTTAGGATTTAATAGGAAAATGCCTTGTGTTAACTTGTCTTCATAATACAGGATGCGATGAGCTTGAAGATAAAAACAAAGTTTTTGCTGTGTAAAAATTAAAATTTACAGTTTATGTCTTCTAAAAGTAAAAAAAATATATTTAAATAGATAAAAACAGTACATATCATACAATAACTTGAATTCTCCTAAGAATCATGCTCTTTAATAAGAGGTTTCACAACATCGAATTCAAAACAGTCGCTTTCCAACGGTACACATGTCCGAAAGAAGCTCTTTTTTTACCGATCTGTCAAGATACATGTTTGTAAACTTATAAGACGATACATCGTGATCGCGCGGACTCATTACGTAAGAGACACACGCAAACTTACACACATAGATATATTAATACACACGAAGGGAAAAGAATATAAGAATATCGACTTGTCGCTCTGAGCTAGCTCTAAACCAATTTTCTCCATTAAGAGCATATACGCGCATTGTCATTGTCATTATCATTGTCGACATCGGTAGGTATAATACATGCACTATCGCACACAATATCCTACCAGAAAAAAGGTCTAAAAGAGCCCTTGACATTCAAGCCACCAAACAAACCCACTCACTGCTGTACGTCCATACAACTCCCACCGGAACTCGATCCCCCGAAATAGATCGGTAACGAGCATCCTTCGAAAGGCACTGGAACGGAGAACACAACGCCCGTGCGATTCCGCTACCGGCGCCCAGTGTCAACTGAATTGCACAAAACACAACAAGAGGCAGAAAAGGGTGGTGTGCACGTGTGAAAAGCCGTATATATAGAACAGTCGGTACGGTCGGCGAAGTGCATCATTGCGGATAGGATGAAGGGGGTGGTAGCGCGCGCTCTCAGGGTCGCGGCGGGAGTATTTCTAGTCCGAAATCAATAGATGAGCGCGCGTGCAGTGGGAGGTAGGTGGGTGTGGGCTCTAGTCTGTGGCGTGCGAGCACTGTGGCGTCCAAGGGGTTAGTTAGTCAGTCGACCTCGTGCGAGCAGCGCGGTGGGGCGTCTTAATTTGCGCCCTGTTGTGTTTTGGGTACAGGTGTGGTGGACCTTTTATTTTTTTTTTTGGTTTCTGTTGTTGGTGCGTGCGTAGGAGTTTATGGTAAATGTGAGGATTGGAGTTTGGTCGTTTTGAAAGTTTTTTTTCCCAGGTTTGTACAGTGTTGTTTTATTTTTCGTCGAGGAAATCAGTGGTTCGATGCTAGGCTCATGCTCTTCTGATGTGAATAGGCTGAGGTGAGTGTTTGCTATTTTTTAAGGTTTTTTTTAACTTGAAGTTGTGCTTGTTCTGATAAAAGCTCTTGTTTCGGATGTACTTGTTCTTATTTTATATGTATGCTTTGAGTTTATTCGAAGGAAAAGCAATTTTTCTCCCATACACACGTCTCAGAGGCTGTTGACAGATTTTTTGATCAATTTATTGTTCATGTAGATAGCAAGCTTTACGTGAGAGGCTTTAAAAAACTTTCTGTTACCAATAGCCAGTGTAAATCTTTTGGTATGACTATACGGTTAAAGACTGTTTATATTTATGGATAAAATGTATATATGTTCGGATATTTCACATTTTTTTCAATGCAATAAATCCGCCGTTTCGATTATTCTTATGTCGAGATTAATATTTTGTAAATTGCGTGTCATAATTATATGAGATTTAAAAATGTACAGATGATTTGATTTTTTCAATAATGTGCAGTATTGCCGTCCAAAATAACTTTTCATGATTTTAATATCAGTCAATGCATTTTACATGCAAATAATTACGTATCGTGAATGCACCTACTACTTGCAAACGCGACCGGTTACTGCATAGTAAAGATTAAGTTTCTTTAGAAATTTTGTCTTCGAATTTCGTTATAGAAAATGAAGCTCAATCAATAATTCGCATTATTGTACATAATTATAGAGTACTGATGTCTTTAAGAAAATTCAACACAATATTACCGCTAAGAAAAAAAATTTGTAACCATTATTTTCATACAATTATTTTTACCCACAGCCAAAAACCAAAGCTTGATCGTGAAACATAAAATTCAACGTCGATTCATTATCACAAAAAATTCTTGTTCTTAAAAACATCCAAACCGTTAAAACGTTAAAAAAAAAGAAAAAAAAGAAAAATTCACAAAAAGGGTTAATGACAGTTCAAAAACGGTTCACCTGCGCGGAGTGAAATATTCTTGTTTAATTATTCTTTTTCCTGAACATCTCCAGAGCGTAGACCCGCCGCCGAAACAACAGAGTGAGAAAGAGCGCTACAGACGGACGCACTACCTCTGTACCTAGTAATAACTAGAAGTAAAGTGGCAACACGAGAAGCGGAAAAGGGAAGCACCTCCGTCCGACACAATGAGGAGACAGCACAGCCAGTCGTGAACAACTCCAGAACAAAGAGAGGACAGAGAAAAAAAAAGCGCTGCATCTCTCTGACACTGCTGCACCAGCGACGCATCTCTAATCACCGCCTCTCGCCGCTCTCGTCTTCCGCGGCTCTACTGCGTACGCAAGAAAGTCTTCCCGAAACACGAGACTCGGAAGAAATGGAAGAAGGAAAGAAGAGACAAGCCCCCTTCTGTTGTTCTGCTGCGAACAGTTCCCTCGGGTGCTTTTTTGTCTCCCTCGACACTCCGGTATAACGCACATATATACCTCACAAGTACTTGCATTCACGTGCTTTTGAACTGGCATAGAAAAAAAATTCGCACTATATACACACGAGCACGCTCTACCATACTACGAGTCGAGATGTGAAACGGCTTTGCACAGATAATACTAATACAGAGAGTCGTGTGTAAGTACTGTGCGCAGCGTAGTTTGCGCGGCTGTTTTACAACAGAGGAGGATGATAACGACCGGCGAGGCGGCGAGTCTCGGTTATAATGTTGTCGGCGCAGCTGGTGATCTCAGTGCTGGCAAAGACACGCGTGGCTTCTGGCTCCAGCAGCAGCAGCAGCAGCAGCAGCAGCTTTATTGGTGGAGGTGATTCGTCGTCGCAGTTGGTTCGGAGTCAGTGCTCGAGATGAGATAGTCGCTCGTAAGTTGGCTTGTTTTGCAAGTGTTGAATGCTAAAAATTGGTATCCGTTTTTTTTAAATGTCTGAATGTCCAGGTTTTTCTTTCTTTTTTTCTTTTTTTTTCAGTGAGTATGTAAGAGGGTATTGTGTGTTTGTTGGTTGCCGGGAGAGTTGGGGTGTCTGCATGTTTTAAGTGTCTCTAAAGGACTCTTGCTTGAATTTTTTTTCAAGTGAAGTGTGGAGTATTTTTATATCGTAGAACATCGCCAGTTTTTTGTGGCTCATTATTTTTTGTTGGGATACGGTTGAGCTATTTGGATATTAAAAAAAGTTTTGTTATAAGAAATATCTTTTTAAATAAAGTGGGGATATACTTGCATTAGGAGAAATTTTATCACGTGCATAGAAAAGTTTATTTTGTGGTACAGTACTTTTTACGAAATAAAAACTACACGATGTAACAAAATAAAATTTCTCACTATCATCTAAAAAATACAGTAATTTTTCCTATAATGAATTATTCGGTGAATGGAAGAAAGTTTTTCCTTTTGGAACGGAACAATCACTGTTTCAATCATAGGTGATGCAAATCCAACAAATTTTTTTCGTGCCTGTCGACACCGAACTGTTTGGCTGTTTTGGCGAAAATCCAGGTGCAGCTTGATCGAAAGCTATTAAAAAAAAGCTTGCGGCTGAAATCTTATCTCGTAGTATGCATGATATATAATATTTAATATGTCAGATTTCGAACTCCATTGTTGGAGAACAATTCGCTTGAGGAAAAGAATATCGTGAATTACTTTAAAAGGATTCCCATGGAATCGATAATCGCCAAAACAACCAATTGTATTTAATGAAAAATATATTGTTGTGTCAATGAATATGAAAAAAAAATATACTGACAAAAAAATTCCACCGTGAACAAAAGAAAACGGATCAGAGCCCGCGGAATAATACATCCAAAGTAGATGCACGCCGGGCTTGGTAAGACCTGAATTACGAGTCCGACTTTTATCGCCACACTTATACATGGTTGTATGAAGTAAGTAATCAAACACTCCGTGCTCTCGCGATTTTCTCGGACGCTATAAATACTCTCTTGCTTTTTCTTCTTCTTTTTTTCTAAAATCCATCGGCACTTTTAAAAAAACCGTTGGATATATACGTTCTCTCTACGATGTAGCAACAATCGATCTCGCGCCCGCACACACGCTCACTCCGATCGAAAGGCCGTTCGGCGCGCGCCCCGATAACCAAGTTTTGATGAGATTTGTTGGATTCGCGCAAATTCCCCATCGGCCTCGGAAATGACGAGAAAAACTGATTTCCCTTTTCATGCGCCTCCCCCTCCGTCCCTCGACCCATGGCGTGTGTCAACCCCGAAAGGAAGTCGAGGGGAGGGAAATGGCTTCGTCGAGACCGGAGGCCGATTGGTCCGTGGCGAGGAAGGGCATCTCGCTGCTGCTGAATAATAGGACCGAGGAGGCCGAGGCCCTCTTCACCCAGCACCCGCGCAGCTTTCATATCAAGGCCGGCCAGGGCTTCGTTTTGTTCATGGTGGATTAACTTTTTTTTTTTCAATTTTAATTTAAGATGATTCTAATGAAGTATTCTTGGAATAGAAACGAAATCGCTTGCAAAATGAAGCTTCACGCTACACTTATAACGTAGTTTTTCACCCGATCTAGCTGCGATCGGTTTTTTTTATCGGCTAGCTCGGCATTGATCGTTGACTCCGTTTCGCGAGATAAGCATGATGTGCAAAAGCTATACCTTTTTGTTCACGATTTCATTGGACGCGTGTAGAACGCGCTCATGACCTTCGAGGACGATAAGCTGCAGCAGGCGGTGCAGCTCTTGAGGGACACAGAAAGGGAGTGCGCTGGTGATATAGGCTGGATCAAGTCCATGAGGACTCGGGTCTTTGGGGATGACACCAATGACGTAAGTATAGTGTGTATTGAATGTGTATTTTGGGGATTTTTCACCCCATATGATTTCTGTCGCGTAGATTTGAAACATTTTTTTGAATGAATGAGGTGTTTTCTAGGGAAATTATCACTGTTTGGCTTTCCAACTATAATATCGGTGTGACTAAAAAAAATAAAGTCTATTTGTTGCTCTGATTTTCGACGTAAAAGAGGAATAAACAAACAAAAATAAGATCTGATGTATCCAATATAACTAGTATTCATTTGATAACATTTTTTACATCAGGAATATATTATTGGGGAGTGTTAGTAATTTATTATCATCGCTCAGCTTCAAAATAGTACATATGCCACCAACGCAAATATACATTAATAGGTATTAAATTTTCCATGTATTAACATCGAAATAGTATATTTCGTACCTGGTGGCGCATGTCACCAGGGCGATCCCTGGGCCCGAGGGCGGTTGCGAAGCAACGCCCGAGGGACTGTTGTGATCGCCATGGTTGGATGCGCACCAGGTGCGAACGATATTTTTCCTACCGAGGGCGCAGTAAACGACCAAAGGTGACCAAAAACGCCCCGAGGTAGGAAAACAAATTTTTTACCTCGTTAAAAAAATTTTTTTTCATTCTAAGACAATGCAAAATATTATTTTGAAATACATGTTTCAAAATATTTTTTTTACCGTAGAATTTCAATATTATCTCGAATAGATTTCGATATGAAATATTTTACGTCAAAAAAACATTTCAGAGGATATATTTTTCGTCAAAAAATTTCGAGATGTAATGTTTTTTGTCTTGAAATACCTGAACGGAGATGAAATGTATGTTGTGCAAAAAAACATTGAGAGATAAATTTTCAAAATATAATTTTTCTGTCCGAAAAAACAGAGGTAATATCTCTCGTCTATAAGTAAGTCTTTGACTTATACTATTTACACTAGAAATTAAATGTCGGTGTAAAAGTGTGCCAATAAATTGTTTTTTTCAGTAGGTATTATTCGGAACTTGTACTTTACTTTAATTATAAGGAAAGGTGAAAAAATCAGATCACTGCTACACTGCAAATCCCACGCTAGCAGATAAGTAAATAATTATGATTGTACAAATTTCTAATCACAATTTGTTATGCATTGCATAAGCAGATGTTTTGTAAGACTCATGTTTCATATAAACTCTCTTCTATACCTGCTAGATTAGCTCATAGAGCGAACGGTCAGACCTCACAGGTTCAAAACGAAGCTAATGGTACAGAAACGATAAATGAAAATAAGACAGCAATGTTCACGACAATTATCTCAAACTGATGAAAACTCGCATCCATAGAATTTCAGTTATTGATTTTTTTTTTTTTATCACTAAAAAACGAAAGTTTTGTCGCCCAGAAATAATTAGTATCTGTACGATCTTCTGTAAAAAATAATTATTGCCTGACCAGCAGAGTCGTTCACACCGCACGATCGGCGCAGAGCTACATTTATAAATTCATTTCATGAACAAACTTTTTCTTATCTGCGCTATAACTCACCTCGCTGGAAGCGGCGACCGTCGGTCTACCGGTTCGTACAAACAATTTCGTATGCACGCGGAGCCAGGCTATACATACACATACTAGCGCTGTACAGCCATATAGTATTTTGCCCACCGTATGTGGTACGGCCTTGGCATATCGCTTACGACCTGCCAGTGCAGTCTGTGTGTACACGATTCATTTTGGTACCTACACCTACAGAAATTCTTCTCGCTAAAGCAACGCGGGAGTGTGGATGTAGTAAGTGTGTTACACATCTATTTACAGAGCGAGTACGTGAAAAAACTGGAGCGTCAGGTAGTGCTGGCGGACTCGCAGGTCTGCGCGGCGATGCTGACGCTGCTGCAGCAGGAGATCACGGGCTACGTTAGGGCCGGCTGGATGCTCCGGAAGGCCTGGAGGGTCTACCAGCACGCCTACAACCAGATACTCCAGCTCTACAGGAGCACCTTCGGCAGCGCGCCCTCCGGTATAACACCTATCTGCCACTCATTATCTCTTGTTTCTTTTGTTCTTTCGCTCCTTTGTGCATCGTCGCACACTTTTTTGTGCGATCGCGTTATTAGTTCCTCTTGTCGGATCGCGCACGATGGTATTGTCGTCGACTCGATTTGAGAGAGCCGCGTGGTGTTTCGATGCGGATGACGTCAATGATGGGTATCTTCGGCGGCAAAGTTGTTTTTCGACTACTTTGGGAGGATTGAGGGTTGGATGGTAGTTTGTTGCTGTTTTAATTTTTTCTTTTTAACCACCTCATTTTCCTCGGTCATTATTTTCATAAAAAAATTAATATACATTAAATAGAGAAACATATTATGTATTAAGAAAGAAAAAAATCTATTATGATGGTATAAAAATAGAGATAAAAATTTTTTAAAAGAACAATCATATAAGTACCGATCATCGACGGTTTGTTATGTACGAGCGTATACTAATGAAGATAAAGTTACCATATTATTTTTTAAGATGATGACGAAAAGAAAGGGATGAAAAAACGTTCGATAGTGAAATTATTGTCTATCATTATGTAATACATGTTTTAAAAATAATTTTCGGTTAGAATTCGTTATAATTTAATGAATTACACAAATAAAAATAACAGTTAAAAATAAAATGCTAACAAAATAAATCGCTTGGAAAAACTTTCAACTGTTGGCTTCGCAGTGGTTTTTGTAATTATTTTTAGTGCAAATAATACTAATAACTCACAAAGACGATTTATATAATTTTTATAATTTTAAATTATTCAAGCCCAAAAATTTCTAAGAAAATAGTAAGAATAACCATGAATAACTACAAAAAGACAATGGAAAAATATAAAAATCATCCACGGTTTGTGCATCATTGTAGTGTCATCACTGTTTGTCACAGTAATCACAGTTTTCAACAACAATTTCGCTCCTTTTACTTGCTTCTCAATAGCTAAATCAAAAAATCAAACTCCAATCGTCCACCCGCAGGTTTTACGTCGATCTGCAGCACACCGAGTGGCAACTATAACGTGCCACCATCTCTGCTCCAGAGTCCCACGAGCCCGTTGAGCCCAACGTCCGACTGGTCGGTGCCCTCGTGCAACGGCTCGTCGTTCGGCTCGTCCACTCCGCCCTTACCCTCGGCGTCGTCCGGGTCGCCGTCAGGTCTGCGCAGCTCTCTATCAATGCTCTTCTCGCTCGCCGGAATCACGACCGAGCAGCAGACACCGTAATTTTTTCTTCTTAACAAACAAAAAAACTATAAACACCCTGTGTTATTACGTAACACCAGTCAACATTACAACAGTTACATCATACACCCACAGCTGTGCTGTGTTTATGATTTTTCTGATTTAAAAAGTTTTGTTTATAATTTTTTTTTTACACTGCTCCGTGGGCTTAGGCGTGCGCTTTCTGCTTTTTTTTCGTTGCTGTATTCAATTTTGGCAATCATACCTCATTATATACTTACTCAGATGCTGTTTCTGTAGGATTTATTTCATTAATTATTATTATTATGCTACAACTCAAGAGTGGTTACGAGTTATTGGGGTAGATAAAGTCATGATTTTTATTAATGTGCTTCAAAAATTTCGCAGCATTTGGTAATATTAATTTGATTACAGTAAATCTTACTGGCAATATATCATTGTTTTTTACAGTCTTAAAATAAAACTTTCATTTTTCCAAATTTATTATATAAATGATGAAAAGATTCGAAATACAAATTTTAAGAATATCGGTTTTCACTTATAATAAGTACGCCGATACTCATAGCAAAGAAAGTAAAATTTGTATACTGTCTTGATAAACTTAGTAGTTTTTTTTTACATTTACAAGCACATATAAAATTTCGAAAAAATGATGAAAGATAGATAGTAAAAACTTTTTGAATGTATGAACCATTAGTGTATTTTACATGATTTTGTTTCAATTGTTATTAGTTGAAGTTTGTGAGATGAAGTCGTTTCTATTGATGTATTACTCTGTAGGTACAAAATTATGCTCACATAATACAGAAGGTTTTACTATTATTTATTTTTGCTTCAGACAAACGCAAAAGCTTGTGGCCTCAGCTATGGTAATAAAAGAGTGTCACTTTTCTCATTTCCGTTAGTAATAATCACCTAATCTTGAAAGTATAAACAATTATGAGTACCTTACTGCTTGATGTGCAATAATCACGCCAGCAACGAATCAATCAAATCATAACTATACGCGTATTTTCATTTCTTAGCAAAGGTGACTCCCTTTACAAATGAATGCCAATTATGATATATTGATGTGATTGAAATAAGTAAAAAAACATAATGTTTTTCGCTGCCTTCTACCGCTCCCACAGTTTTGTCGAACCGTCCGAGGTGAGAAGACTTATGTCAGCAGTGAGTTTCGGCTACGGAATTTTTCAGTTGTGCGTCAGTTTACTGCCACCATCGCTGTTAAAAGTCATACACTTTTTCGGCTTCGAAGGCGATAGGCAGGCCGGCCTCACGGCACTCATGTACTCGAGGCTCAGTGAGGATATGCGAGCACCTCTTGCGACGTAAGTCAGGCTCACCCAATTGGTTTCAAAATCTTTTTGCATTAAAATCTACATTTATATGGAGTCAACAACTGTTACCACAAAAATTTAATTTCTAAGTGTAATGTATGTGCAACAAGTGTAATCTAAAAGCTATTTCGATGTCATCAACAGATTGGCGCTTCTCTGGTATCACACGATCGTGCGGCCGTTTTTCGCCCTCGACGGCTCGAACGTGAAAGCCGGCGTCGAAGCGGCCAAGGAACTGATTCGAGAGAGCCAATCGGAGTTCGAGCACTCGGCGCTGTTTTTATTTTTCACGGGCAGAATCGAAAGGTTGCAGGTAGAGAGGCCTCGAAGGAAAATTTTATTTTTTTAAACCACTACGCAGTAAACACATAATATACTTGCGAAAATGGAAAATGTAAAAAAATGTTTTCTCGCAGTCTAACGTAAACGGAGCACTGCACGCCTACGAGAGGGCCGTCGACCTGTCGACGCAGCGCGAGGTAAAGCTGCTGTGTCTGCACGAAGTTGCATGGTGCCATCTAATTCGGCTCAATTACGAGGACGCGCACAACTCGCTCGCCCAGTTGCAGGAAGAGTCTCGTTGGTCCAAGAGCTTCTACGCTTATCTCGCAGCTGGTATGTGAGACACACGCATTGCGCGTGACAAATCGCGCTTGGCCGATTTTACGAGCGCGCGTGTTCCTCTGGCGCGTGTGTTTGCATTCGTGCGATTTGCGCTTCGTTTCACTTTTATCTTCCGAGAAATCGTTTCCTTCATTGCTGTGTCAATGTTTAGGAAGAGAGAGTGAGGCTTGCATAATTGGTGGGAGATGGTGGATTGATTTTTCAGTATTTCAAAGATCTAGTATTTTCAAATTGCCGATGTAAAGTTTTTTTCATGGAAATAAAAATGTTGTTATCTTTTCTAGGTGGTGAAACTAAAGTTTTGAATCGCACGTTGATTATTTCTTCAAAGAATTAACTTATCATTTTAATCTCCAAAATTATCACAAATTGAAAAATTGTCACTGTGATTTTAAAATTTGTTGGACAAAATTATTTACCACATATAAAAAAATTGATATCATCTGAGTTGAAGAACGCACTAAAAATGTTTATTTTGGAATCACATTGTCTAATAATTATTGTATATATTCTTTGTAAATATTCATGGCATTAACGTTGTATCTAACACGATAATTAAAAAACATAATACCTTTAAACTTTACGTAAGATGAATAGAAATACAATATTGATTTTTTTCATACTATTTCATCTCAATAAAATATTGAAAAAGATAATTTTTAAAAAATTTTAAACTATAGTGGTAAACGGTACAGTTATTGACACCTTTAGAGTGATTGACCCCCTGTGTAATTTGTATATCTATATATACAAGCTCCATTTAAAAATACTTGTGGCGGTCAATCACTATCGGGGGGTCAACAACTGTACCATTTACCCCTATTATTAAAATGTTTTATTTCAAAAATTAATTTACGATTCCATAATAAGAACCGATAGTTGATCTTAAAAATAGGATTATAATTTGTAGTACATTCATTACGCGTATTTTGCAGAAAAAATTTGCATAATTCCATTTTCTAAGCTAATTAATATGATTTAAAAACTCGTTATCTTAACTCAATTTTTTTGACAATCTAGAAGTTGGGATTTTATAAATTTAAATATAGTTTTTCTGGCACTAAATTATATGTTTATTAAAATGATGTTTTCAATACTATTTGCGATGATGTGGTTTTTAAAAAACATAGTACATTATTAAAATAAATTTTTGAGATTGTAAATCCTTTTACCCATAGCCATCAACATTAAAAATTATGACTTCTCTCATAACTAGGGCTTCACAAGAGTCAAGAGTAATCTTGATGTTGTATTGTATTGTCTTGAATTTCAAGACAATATTCAATACAAGATATAAGTTAAATTGTCAAGATAATATCAATATAACGTTCTCAAGAATATTGTCTTGACAATAATTCTTGATTTTTTATCCGTAGATAATTTAGATAACGTAAAGGACACAAAAATAATTTACTAGTCAACTCAATTTTTATTACTACATGATGATTTAACGGAGATTATAGTACATTACGTCACTAGGGCAGAAAGTAAAAAATTGAGCGCCCGAAGGGCGCGCTTGTTTTACTTTTATGCCCGAGTCTCGTATAATATTTTTCT
>JAPYYV010008848.1:0-13202 GCA_030522625.1 Copidosoma aretas | reverse complement strand
AGCTCATATGCCAGAGCATTAAAAACTCAGCTTTACAGGCATTTTACAACTCACAATGAAAAACCTCAGCAGACATTTTACGATGTGCTTGTAGAAAAAATTCCCTTCTTATCAATTCTGTTTTGGAAAATACTAGTAACGGGTAATTTTTAAAAGATATTTGCCAAGAAAGACGTGAAAATCAGTTTCATGGTTATGAGAGAGACACTAGCAGAATACCGACACCGATGTATGTATATACCTATATATATATACATACTAAAGTCAAACTCTCATACTTGACTAGAGCAGTAGACAAGGGAGCTACCTTAATTCAAACGCAAGAACAGTCGGCACTCTGGGTTAACGGGTTCGAGTTCTTATGATATTAATAATAATGTTACGAATTAAATCGCGAGACATTTAGTGCTCTGGGTTATCTGCTATTAGTTCTTATGATATTAATAATAATGTTACTAATTTCATTGCGACACAAATCAGTGCTCTGGTTGAACTGGTATAAGTTCTTATATTATTCATATTAATCATATTAATTCAAACGCAAGGAAAGTCAGCGCTCTGGGTCACCTGATATCAGTTCTTATGTTATTAATAGTAATGTTAATAATTCGAACGCGAGACAAGTTGGCACTGTGGGTTAACTGGTATTAGTTCTTATGTCATTAATAATAATGTAACTATTCAAATCGCGAGACAAATCAGTGCTCTGGGTTAAGTGGTATTTGTTCTCATGGTATTTAAAATAATTTTATCAATTAGAACGCGAAAACAGTCAGCACTCTGGGTTAACTGGTGTTAGTTCTTATGTTATGAATAATAATGTAATCAATTTATATGCGAGAACAGTCGGCGTTCCGGGTTAACTGATATTAGTTCGTATGATATTAATAATAATATTACAAATTTCATCGCGAGACAAATCAGTGCTCTGGTTGAACTTGTATTAGTTCTTATTTTATTAATAATAATCATATTAATTTAAACACAAGGAAAGTCAGTGCTCTGGATCACCTGGTATAAGTTCTTATATTAACAATAATGTTATCAATTACACGCGAGAACATTTGGCACTCTGGGTCAGCTAGTATAAGTTCTTATGTTATTAATAATAATGTTACTAATTAAATCGCGAGACAAATTAGTGCTCTGGGTTAATTGGTATTAGTTCTGATGATGTTATTAATAATTTTATTAGTTTAAACGCGAGAACAATCGGCGCTCTAGGTTAACTGGTATTAGTTTTTATGATATTAATAATAATTTAATTTATCAATACGCGAGACAAGTTAGCGCTCTGGTTTAAGCGGTATTAGTTCTTATGTTATTATTAATAATTTTATCAATCAATTTGCAAGACAAGTCAGCGTTCTGGGTTAACTGGTATTAGTTTTTATGATATTAATAATAATTTTATCAATCAATGCGCGAGACAAGTCAGCGCTCTAGGTTAACTGGTATTAGTTCGTATGATATTAATAATAATTTACTTAATTCAAACGCGAGAACAGTCGGCGCTCTGGGTTAACTGGTATTAGTTCTTATGATATTAATAATAATTTAATTTATTAATACGCTAGACAAGTCAGCGCTCTGCGTTAACTGGTATTAGTTCTTATGTTATTAATAATAATTTTATTAATTGATACGTGAGACAAGTCAGCGTTCTGGGTTAACTAGTATTAGTTCGTATGATAATTATAATAATGTTAGAGATATCCCCAGAGCTAGAGACGTCCTCCAGGATGTGCTCAGAGATGTCCTTATTTTCACTAGTGTAGCGTGCTGATTGGCTAACTGGAGATTAATGTTATTGGCATATAGTTTATTATGTAATCGTCCTACAACATTTAGTAGTAACTTTTTGATTTATAATGTTTTGGACCTTGCGGATAACAAAAAATATTGTAAAAACCTAGTGTTGCAGTTGAATGCAAAGATAACGGTTTTTTTGATAATTTTGTCGAAAAACGCTGATAGCTCGAAAATGAAAGCACGTAGCGAGAAACGGCTTGCACCAATCTAAAGAGCGAAAATAAATGCAAATGAGCAGACTTTTTGTTTTATTTTGAGCGTGAAAAATCTCGAGAAAATCGGTCGAGCTAACGTGAAGGACGTTGCCTAGTTATACGAAATAATAATTGATCTTGATGAAAATTGGGCATATCAAAGTTCAGACTAATTTTTTCAACACATATGCTATTAAATACCTAGAATTATCATGATAAAAATAGCGTAGTTAAAACGTGTTTTTATGGAGTAGCTACAAAATCAGCAGTAAATGTCGATAGAAATAACATAGATCAACAAAATTGAAGGAATGAATAAAACAATGTATGTAGAATAACCGTGCAAGGTTTTAAACCGTATGTTATAAGATTAATTATTAAAAACCACCAAAAATAGTACAAATGCACTGAGAGAACATAGTAAAAATTACTGTATCCTGTAGTACTTTTTGTGATGAAATTGTAGATTAGGTTAGGCGGTATATACTATATAATATATATTCTCATGGAGTTTCAGGCGAGTTTGAGGTTATACTAATGTAAATACTAAACAAAACGTATTTTTGTGTTTATGAGTTTTTAATTAGTACGTAGAGACAAATACTGTTTATCAATAACTTATCTGTGGTTAAATTTATTGTAAACCCATTGACTTCTTATTTTATTGCATGTATCGTTGTGTATCACATACAGAATGTGATTTTGATTTCTCATGAGTGAAAAAAAAAAGAAATTGTATGATTTTGGGTAATGTTACAAAAACAAGATTTATTGATAAAAAAGATTTTTTCAAATAACTGATAGTATATGTCTGGAAATATATCTATATAAACGATAGAATATATATTCTATTGATGTAATACAAAACACTGTTCACCGTAGTCCAGTGGGTACGACGTCGGACTCCTGTGTTGCAGGTTGGAAGTTCGCGTCCCGGTCAGAGCAAATTTTTAAAAATTAATTTTTCGTTACTTAGTAAAATATACGATTACAAATAATAAAAATTGAATTAAAATCCATAAATAAATTCTCTTTGCATAAATAAAATTAAGATAAATTTTATCGTTTCATAAATATAAAAATTATTTCTATTGTAATAAAATTTACTATGTTCGAAAGCAAATTTTCATCAGAGCGCTTTGGTAAAGTTCAATATAATCTGGTTTTACTATGTAGCATGGTAAATGATATAATATGGCAAGTATGTCTTAGCTTTCCTAAAAAATATAGTCATTTTTAATATACTAATAATAAATTTTTCAATACCACCTCTCTCAATGTGCAAATAACTTGGAAACATCGCACTATTGAGAGATATATTAGTCGGCGCGATTAGTAATTGTTTACATTCCGGATAAATGATGTGACGTTGCCAACTTTTGACTTTGTATCGATGATATAGTTTGCTACTAAAAAAAAAACCTTAGCCAGGCAACGTCCTATAATGATTTTGCAAACAAGATGACGAGGAAGGAGATAAGCGGGGCCGAATGTGTTCGTTTATTAGTCGAAATAGATTGAGAGCTCACCGCAAATTTTCCGGAGGACAACGCACAAAACTCGTACATACTATTAATAAAGATACTTGTTGATCCATTCGAGTAATTTTTACGCGTATTTTTGTAATGGCTACCGGTAAAAAGCCGCAGAGCTTCTTTAAAATGCAAATCACTTAGATCTTTAGTATGTATAAATTCGTGGGTGAAAAGCAACTTAAGGTGGCTTCGTCGTTTTTTTTTTAGTCGATGAAGTGGTACGAAAATTTGCTATATTGTAACCAATGTATTTTAGATTGAATAGCCGAAAGAAACAGTGCGGTTGACGACTAAGTTTTCGAGAAAATACCATGTGAAAATTTTTTTCTCTAACGCGCTGTCTTATGGAAGTTGGCATTAAAATGACTCATTTAAAAAAATGAATCGATGAGTCCTTGTGATTCGCAGATGTTCTTAAAGCTTTTTTTTCGCTGATTCTTTTGATATTATAAAAATAGTATGTTGACGACTCCGATTTTAAAAAAATTAAGAGGAAAGTGATCTGTTCTCTTCTGCGAATAAGCAGATGATAGTATCAAGTTATTATTTTCCTTTTGATAAATAATGTACGGTTTTCTCAAAGGGTCTTAACTTTCTTACTTGAACACGTGGCTAAGGAAGTTAATAATTATAAAAATAAGCCAAAAACTTTTTTTATTTTATGAAAAATCTTCCAGGGCCCCTCGCTTGGTACGGCTACAAACGACGAAGCCACCTTAAAACTTTATATTTTTTGGAAATACTCATAATAAAACATATATTACAGTAATATCATTAAGTTATACAATATTCATATCTTGTACACATTTTTTTAACGTTGCCAAACTTTTGCGATCTATGTATTTCATTTAACCTTTTTTTATGTTAAACCTAAATCACACTAAAATCAGTTTGAAAATGAATAAGTACATACAAGAATTATTGAAAAACCAAGATTCTTGATGTTTTTACTCTTGGTATTGACTTGAAATTTTAAGCTGCGCCTTGTCTTGATCTTATCTTGAAATTCGAGAAAATACAAGACAATATCAAGATTACTCTTGAGATCTGGTCACGCCCTATATGGTACCAAAAAATATGGAAGTAAACCTGGAATTTCAAGAGAACGATAAAGTGTAAGTAAAATAGTACATAACGATTCTAGTGCGAGGGGAACGCGATTGTTGCACGCATGTCAGTTGGTGGAGAGACTCGGGTACCTGAGTCGCATTTCCCCTCACACGCTTGGTGAATATAACTTTTTTACAAAACGTGCGCGAGGAGCTCGATTTAGAGCCATCTGTTGTGGTTCTGTAAAGCTTCGACTTACACAAACACTCGCTCGTTGTATTTTCTACAATCTCACATTTTATTTCAACCGATACATTATCGCTACAAACCTTCATGGTACATTTTGTAAAACTCGATTTTCAAAATATACTCTGTTGGATTTGGAGCAGGGCTACAACCACCACATCTTGGAATAATTCATAAGGCCGTAAAAATTTGTTTTTAAACAATGTATTTTTGCTGTGTAAACAATTCACAATTTATTGCATGCAATCAAATTTTGAACAAGAAAGTTACTTAGATCGTACAAAATATATTTTTTATTGAATATAAATGTATTTTTTTCACATATACTTTAGTACAAGAAATTTACCAATAGACACTTATTAAAAATAGACTTATTTTTAAACTTATTACTACAGAATACAAAATAAACGCATAACAAAAATGTGCACACATACTCATTATTTCCCAATTTACTAAATTTTTCGACACATCTAATGCCTTGCTTAGTTATTTATTAGAACTTTAAAACAATTTATATGCATTTCTCATAAGAATTTGTATGTACCACGGAATGTGCACGTCCATCGTGTTAATTATTAATAAAAAAGTTAGATCGTATCTTTATACGTTCGCAATAACAAATCTAATTAAGAAAATGTACAAATCCAGGCAGCACAGTTTTTTTATTTACATTTTTTGAATCTCGTTAATGAAAAACCATCGTGAAAAATAATCTGAAATCGACTTTGTGCTAACAATCATGCAAAATTATAGTCAAGTTACTAACTTGGTAACAGTTTTACCGTGTTGAGTACCGAAAATGTTGAGATCCACGTTAAAGAGGGGTAATTTTATTATTCATATTAAAATTGTTTTAATTCTTTGATGTGTGGATTTCAACGACCACTTACATACATGGAAATGCAATCTACACCACAGATGGTAGGGTATGTATGCTTGGATCACAGTTTTTAATTGCCAAAAAATTGAAACTGATATTATATTTTAAAGAGATGGGTTGAAAAACAATCGTAATTTTCATGCAGCAAATATAATTATAAGCGTTTTAAAACAATGCCATTTTTTTGGACATGTGATATCAAAGAGTTGATTAGAAAACTTTATAAAATGATCCAATGCTTTATTACGAATTTAACATTGGTTTTCTTAAGCTGAAAATATGTTAATAAAAGTGGTAAGTTTACAACTTGAAGAATTGACTTACAGATTGAATCTCTTGAGTTTTTAAAAACTTGTGAAATTAATACGTATTTAATATTCATAAGATCGTTGAGGTTGGCAGATATACGATTGTAAAAGATACACATGGCAAACGGTAGCTTTGTAATCGTAAAAAAAAAATATTACAGCAATTACAAATTATTTTTTCCATCGGATGCATACACAAATCTTTTTTTATGTAATATACAATCACCTAATTTAAACTTCTTATTCGTGGTGTGATTAATGTAATTTATTATGGTGGTCTGACAAGTGCGAGGCGATTAAATGTTGGCAGCTTTGAGTTGCAGCAGATACGTTGATTGTAGGTAGTCATATAAATACCAAAAAGATATAATTTATTAGTCTACTTTTGTATTAAAGCTATAATATAAAGTAATAATACTGGCTTGAAATAAAGTTAAGAAGATACACTATTGTAATGTCGAAAAATAAGTACAAGTATCATAATTTTCACTAAATAAATAAAGTAAAAGGTGATATGACTATCAATTACATAGTAAAACAAAGAAACTGGCTAACGTACTAATCACGTCTGTTGTATGTACTAAAATAACAAAATATTTCATGCAAAGCATACGGTAAGTTATCACATTAAATTCGTTTGTACTACTACTCTCTTAAACTATGACTCATGATTCCGTATATGATTTTTCTGGGTAGCTAACTTCTGACATAAAATGACCCATTGAAACGAAAAAAATACGACCTATTACTATAGTTCTGTGATGCAATTGCATACAAAATTTCAGGATCGTGTTAGCACTAAATGATTTATTATAGATTGTTTAAGATAAGAACAGGGGTAAGAAATTTGCCAGGCCAATAATATCAAATGCCTTCAGTAAATAATTATCTAAAAATATGACTTATAAGGTAGATGATAATAATAATAATAATTTATACAAAATAAATAAGCTAAGGTTTGTGAAAATTGGTCGAAGAAACCCTGAGATATGACTAAATATGTATAATTGAAAAAGAATTTTCAATGGTTTAATACTCTTTTGGGCCATGAGTAGGGTGACCAGACGTCCCGGTTTACCGGGACATGTCCCGGTTTTTGACGATTTGTCCCGGTGTCCCGGTCGCTACCCAAAATGTCGCGGTTTTTCAGAAAACTTGAAAAAAAAATTGAAAAACCGAGATATTATAACTGTAAAAATAATGACAAACTCTCATCGCCAATATGTCATTTCAGCAAATGACATTATTTCGGTAACTGATGACTATTAGACATTTTGACGATAGAAGTTTGTCATCAATTTTCGATTTACGCGCTCTTCTGATTAGCTGACTTACTTATCCAAACAGATCCAATGAGCACAACAGAAACTGGCTAGGTTCGCTCAAAATTTTGAGCTGGTCTGCTGGTGTTAACTGGCTTTCTGAGTTTTGTTATGTTTACGTTGAGCATATATATAATATTGTAGTGGATTTTGGCTTTGTGTATGATGGAAAATAATAGTCTGTTTACTGGTCTTCAATAATCGACGTTTTCTATTTTTATTATAGAATTTTCAGCGTATTAACGGTAAATGTATCTTTATATAATAATTATATTTTTAATAATTGTTACTCTTATTTGTGTATACAATAAAACCGCTGTTTTTGAATTTCGGAATTTCAGATCGATTGGTGGTTTTGTAAGCATTAGACAACATAACCATGCCAAAACGTTCTTGTGTTTTTACTGCCGAACTGCAAAGGAAATATCCATGCTTTAAAAGGGGTGAGACAAAACATGAAGCGAAATTCGTTGTTGGTTAGAGGATGCTGAAAAGACCAGAGCAAAAAAATAAAAAAAACGAACGTGTCATATGAAAAAAAAAGTTTCCTCTATTCTGCGATGAAATTTAATTTTGCAGAACATAAGGTTCAAGCAATCTGCTACGTTGTCACCCTTTCATGGCAGAAATATTTAATAAACTAAGTTATCGTGATTATCAGATGTTGACGGTATTTTTTTTTTTACTCATCACAGACTGTACTTTTCTGTCAAAATCACGAATCATTATCTCCATTGTACTGATATGGGGTAAAAAGTAATTAGAATTCATAGTAATTCGCGATGTTTAATGTAATACTGATTTTCACATAACTGACGAGCGTTCCAAAAATAACAACGATGATTATAGGTTATGAACGCGTAGTATACGTATATATGTAAGGGAAAGAGAGGCCAAGAGAGCAGGGAGAGGCAGTTGTAATTTTTTTCTTCCCGGCCGACTAGATGGCGCGCAGATAGGGAAGAAACACCGTGTTTCGGCGGAGGTACGTAGGGAGGAAGGACGAATTTTTGACCAAGGTAGGGAGAAAAATAAATTGTTTGAGATCTATCGAGATACGCTGGCGTGAAGGATAAAAAGATACATATTTTAGGATGTTTGTCTACAAATTTTAAAATAAAAAATATGCTTTATCATCTGTGTTGGTTTTCCCATGTAAAGCATCACGACTTATATTTATTGGATTATATGACGATACTATTTAAGATCATCTCGGCTACTGCGTTTTCCAAACCTAAATGGGCTGGGCAAGCTCCAATATCCGCTAGCTAAAGTGCAAAAAGATAGTTGGGGGCTTATCAAGAGCCGCTAGCGTGCAGTAATCAAAAAATCAATGTTCTATAGGCTGTGTAAATAATTTCTGAATTCGACAAGAATAATTAGATACTCTCGGCTGTGATTACTTTTGCTTACTCATTTATTTATTGATATCATAAGCTGTTACAGGTCAGAGACTCTAAACGATTAAAAATAAAAAAATTATTTTATAAATAATCAATTAATAGCCCAAGAAATTGATACAAAATAAAATCAGTGAGCTCAAGAGCCTGTACTTGGTATGTATGAATAAATGATGCACAACACTTCCCAATAAGAAGATATTCGGGGAAAAAAGATTTCTTATCGAACACTTGAATGTCCGCTTCAAAGGAATTCTTTTATCATTTTTTAATTGATCGCAGAGTAATCAATAACTTATGAAAAACATGTAGGCAGTTTCATAATGCCAAAAAAAGTTGTAAGGCACTCGAAATATATATTTAGTGTAGTGTATCAGCTACACAGCAGCACGCTTATACTTGCAGCAGACTTACGACAGACTTGGGCCAGATGCGTGCGACAGCTTCTTACGTAAATCTTACGCAATTATTGTGCAAAAAACTGACGCACTATACTTAACTCAAATATTACGCAAGTATTCGGCAAGAATCTGATGCGCTCATCTGACGCAAGTCCGTTGCAAATCTGCAGAAGCAGATGCTACGTAAGTCTTGCATAGACGCGTGTTACTAGGGTTATTTCATAAAAAATATATTTATTGCCGAAGAGATTTAAACCTATGAAACAGGGTACGCCCACGAGCCTGCACTTTGGCTATTTAAATATATTATTGACAGCAGTTCTATATAATCTCCAGTGACAAAATACTTTTGTCTGTCAATAATATTGTTTATTTAAAAGTTTGTTCATATTATAATTTATCGTAGGCCGAAGAATTAACACGCTTACGTATCTGCTCTGTTATTATACTGAATAGAATAGAACAGAAATACGAGTAATAAATAAAAAAAAACTATATTGCAAAAAAAAAGATCATTCAATTTATTCCAAAGTATTATATTTTATATTCTGTTTGAAGTTATTATTTCAAAATAAAACATGCATAAAATGAAAAACAAAATTAATAAGGTGCTCGAAATACTCCTGAATATGTCCAGTAAAGGCAGACCCGCCACAAGGGGAGGAGTGGGGGTCAGCTGGGACAAATTTCCCCAGGCCCCCACCTTGAGAAGAGCCCCCGAATTCGATCGAAAGTTCGTCTCAGCTGTCCCATTGAAAAATCGATGCTATTTAGATCCCAGGCTAAAAAAGATACCAATCCTCACACCCGAGGGCAGGCGAATTAGCAGCAAAAAAATTGATTCATTTGGTAACGCGTATCAAAATTTTTACTCCAGCGTGTGATCAGTCTGGTGTAAAAAAATTAAAAATTAGATAAATTAAGCAATAAATAGGACCACTTTATCAAAAACTCATATGTTACTGTCCAGAAAAGCTCTCCGGCCCTTCCAAGTGAAAAGAAATGAAAACTCGCGATAGGCAAAGCATAATAATGTGCTGCCCAAGCTCTAGAAACCGCTGTAAAAGGTAGAAAAATAAATCATTTGGGCTCTATCGAGATCCGCTGGCGCGCAGAAATCAAGAGACGTGTATTCCAAATCCTCTGGCTTCAAATTTTTCAATAAAAAAATTTTTTAATACCAAATTTTTTCATTCTCTGCGCTGGTCTTTCTGCATCAAGCCGTACGATTTATATGTATCAGATTCGACAGCGACACAATGAAAGTTCGTCTCAGCTTCCGCATTTAAAAAACGGTTAATATCGCAGTTACTTTTATTCAGAACATCAATTTGGCTTCTTTTTTTGGGGTTGGATGCAAGAAAATATATTTTTGCATATACTCAGAATCTACATTACTAGGAATTTTCATTTTTTGAGATCTGTTAGTTAACGAATGCAATAACAATCAATAATAAAACCAGGCTTTAATTGCAAAATAAGCATCATCATCTTTACATTTATTGAATGGACTATATGCATATATTTAAATAGAAGTCTAAGTTGAACAATTTACACATCTAGATTTACATAAATACTTTTGACTTAGAATTTTAAACATACTTATACAAAGTTCTAAACTTTGTGTTACATAATTGTATCCTATACATTATACATGAACATTAAGATTTACAAAAATACTTCTAACTTAGAATCTTGAATATAATTTCATAATTTATCGAATTTTCAGACTCAAAACATTATGCCTATGCAGCAATTTTTTTTTTTTTTTTTTCATCGCAGTTATTTTAATAACAGATTTTACTATTGGTGCATGCTCAATTATTTTGCCAGATAAACTTATTTTTTTCTTTTTTTAATTTTATTCTTTCATTTATCAATTTAATAATACCCTGAGAAATGTCTTTTAAAAATCTTTATCGTTTTTGATGTCATCAATGGCATTAAATATTTCTAGTATTTCTATATTATTACTAACATGTTTTAACGTAACAGGAGATTTTAAGTTTTCTGTGTATTCCTCCGTGAGATTAGAATTTAGAACACTGACGATATTTGAAATTTCAGAATTACTATAATCGTGTTTTAACATGTCTCTGATTGCTGCGGACCATGGCATTATATCAATTTGTTTTTCTGCTAATTTCAGCATTTGATTCGGAAAATTTATCCACATAATTTTGTGACACTTTCAACTTTTTTGTAGAGGGATTTACAAGCGGGGGTAATTTTCCAGCTAAACTGAACAAATGTTTCTAGTTTCTACATTGACTTCAGGGAAAGCTTCTAAAAATTTGTCATGGTCTACGGGATTTTTACTTAAATAATTTATCATTTTATCGTGTTTCATCTTCATCATAACACAAGCTAAATTTTCTTTTATTTTCCATCGTTAACAATATGTTCAATTTATACACTAAGTTAAGATACGTAAGTTCCTCTGAAGCGTTGTTAAATCTGATTAAATTCGTTCGTAAAGCTTAAGAAACGCTCAAATTGTGCTTTTTCTGTTTATAACTGAAAAAAATCGTCGCTGTTACGGAAATCTATTAATGAATAAACAATAAATTTTAAATTTACGACTTTACCGTCTTGTGAAAAGGTTCCTTCCAAAACATTAGTACTTACTCTTTAAATCCAACAATTGCTTTTGAATAACGAGAATCCCTGATGTCAAATTTTCTTTATTTTTATCTTTTGTCGAAACATGCAATTGTGTTACTCGATCGAAACCATACTGTGTCCAATTTGGAACCGAATAATTTCTAAAATCTACTCACAAGTTAAATTTATTTGTTCGAAATAAACCATCCGCTATATATTCATCTAGTCTAATATGTCATTATTAGAGCAACTTATTGTAGAGTTATTATTTTCGTTGACTAACGTTTTACAAATATAATCAGAATTGCATTGATAGCTGATAAGTAACCTAAATACCTGATCTTTTGTGATTCACGATTTTATTAACCTTGTGCAAAAAAACGTGATTAAATATTAGCTTACATACTAGCTCTTCAATTACAGCTGGGTTGCCCACAGGTCCCAAAACTTATCTACGAAGATCTTTTCTCTGGACAGATGAATATCGACAAGAATGAAATGGATCGGCTGGAGGTAGGTGTTATCAACTTGATATTTACAACATCCTATGGCATGAAATCTGTTATATTTGATAAACAATCATACGGTATCGAGCAAAATGATTGTAAGAAAAAGAAATAAAAGTATAATACAACTATTGTCATGCACAAGCGCACCTTTTTGGGGCTAAACCAAGCGGTCAAATGCCCAGTCGAAAGACTTCGCCGTATTGAGCACGCAACAACGTTGGCCAATAAATGCAAGGAATGTATTGTGAACGAGTTGATTGTTTTGTTTTTGAAATTCTTTGCCTTCGAATCAAATCGACGAACAAGTTTGGAAAAGTTGATCAAAGAAAATTTTTCATCTGTGCGGGAAAATGTTGAAGGGCTGTTAACTATATTCTTCGATTGACAATCATTATTTGAAGCAATATTTTGACATGGTATTCTTAGAACTAGTAACATATTGTCTAGAATTTTTTGTCAACGATATGAAATTAAAAATTAACGAGTGAAAATTGTATGATTTAATTTTTATTGTGCAGTATGTTTTGAATAAATGTGTGAAATATCATTTTTGTTCTTATTTTCCTGTTCCACTTCTTTTTCCTTACATTTATAATAGCTTAATAATTTTCCCGCATGAATTTCGCCATAATTAAATATACACTTGAGACTCGCGCCGAAAAATATTTCCCGCCTGAGCTCAGACGGTAAGCAGGTAAGCATATCAGGCGTCGGTAATGCCTCGCACATATTACTTTTAAATCTCGCGCCCGAATTTTTCGGGCCATTCCTCGCCAGGGCTCTCTCCCCCCACTCTCTCGCCTCACGGAACTTTCAGGTCCCAGTCACCGGCCATATGGCGCATATATATGTATGTATATTTTTATAGGGATCAGCTTGCAGTTTTGTGACAAATTAATATCTGTAACTCTCACACATTCAAGTAATATAATCGTTATACG
>JAPYYV010008847.1:0-12334 GCA_030522625.1 Copidosoma aretas | reverse complement strand
GAAGTTAATTTTGCTTGTGGCAGTACACGGTCTACGTGAGATTCCACGTTGTACGTTGAACCAGCGAGCGTGGATTATCAAGTGGATTATCTATGAAGATATCCATTTGCACTATTGCTACGGAGTGAATTGGGTTATTTCTATGTTCAGGTGGCACTACTGTGCCCAGGAAAGTTTTTCAAATAATTATATCTGTATATTAAATGCATATATAGTTATCATCTGTTCACTATATGGTTTTATATTTGTGAAAATCTTACCTGGGCACACTAGCGCCACCTAGAGGTAGAAACAACCCAATCAGTTTACGTTAATCTCCGCGATTTTACCGAAGCTCATTTTTTCCCCGTGGAATGCCGCTGTCTACATTAAAGCCACGTACGTTTATATGGGACTATTCCATACGAAATTGTATTTTAATTTTTGTAACAGGGTAATTTTTAAAATGTAGAATTCTATGTGGGGAATCACCTACTATACTCAAAGAACTTTATGTGGCCTGGAAAACCACGGCAACCAGGGCAAGATATGATAGGACTATAATCTGCAATGCTGACAGAGATTAATACTCTTAAATATACATATATCCAGCATCCTTGGTTAATAAGCAACAAACTATTTGTAACAAAAAACCTTTAATCAAATGAGCCAACACCATTGTTAATTCATTAATAAATAATACATAAGAAATAACCTATAACCTATAGAGCTACCGAGCTTATTCACTTTGCTTTGAGTACATATCAGACCTTATTAGAACATAGCGATTGATTGTTAACTGTAAAAATCTAATTAATGCAGGTACTAATCCTGTAAGAAATGATCGGGCACATTGCGATTTGGATTGACTCAGCCAGGTAACGGTAAATGCATACGTTTATTACACCATTTTATTATGTATGTATATATATTTATATACATATACATGTGTGTGTTTTTTGTAATAAAATGGTGTAATAAACGTAAGCATTTACCGTTACTTGGCTGAGTCAATCAAAATCGCAAACAGTTAGCCCGATCATTTATTACAAGATCAGTACCTGCATTAATTAGATTTTTACGATTGTTAACAATTATTAGTGATGTTCTAATAAGGTCTGATATGTACTGTAAGCAAAGTTAATAAGCTCGGAAGCTCTATAGGTTATAGGTTACTTCTAATGTATCATGTATTTATTAATCAACAATTGTGTTGGCTTATTTGATTAAAGGTTTTTTATTACAAATAGTTTGTTGCTTATAGACCAAGGATGCTAGATTATTAGGTCAGACGTTATTAGTAGTAAATAGTTTATTCATTGATCAACATACGCACTAGGACATTAAGCTATAGATTATTCGTAATGAAGCCTTTATTTAGCAATTATAATGTAAAAAAGTGTGGAACTCTCATGTTGAATTTCCACGGCTAGGTTTCGAAAGGTTTTACAAGAATACTTTTTCTTTAATGAAAAAAAAAATTACCTCTAATTTCTTTCTGCAAATTGCACAGAAAACTTCAGAAATACAATTCCTTGAAATACTTTTCACTAATGTGGAGGCTTTGAAAATTTTTTTTTTGATCGGCCGACAATTACAGTTTTAAAATGCCTTTTACAATAGATTGCCTGGATTAATGTGCTCATTGATTATTGTCCTAATTATTATGAATAAACTCAAGAGTAATGTAGCTGTTTTTCAGCGACATTGTCTTCAAAATCAAAGGAAATAATAACTGCAAGGCATTCATTGGATGTATTTGACCTCTTTGACAATTTTCAATTTTTTTTGGCTGCCACATTGGACCCACCATCTTGAATTTTAAAAAACGAATGACAGATTCGTTATTAGCGATCCAGAAAACCCTTTATGCCGTATTTTGGTACCGAATAAGTTTTTTGTATATTTTTTAGCCACCATATTAGATCCGCCATTTTGAATTTCGAACAAGTGGCAGTAGGCACGAAAGTTAAGGATGTTTTATGCTTTTTCGATAAATTTCATGTCAATCAATTGAGAAATGAAGTAAAGGAAGAGTTTTGTCCGTTTCGTCCTACTATGCGGCGATTCAAACAGCCCGCCGTCCGCGGCACCAAGCCTTCCGTTCAACCCGCTAGATGGACAATCCTCCAAGTCGCTTTCCCGCAAGCGTACGAAAAACTTCAAGCATATAAGTTCAAAATATATCCTGCGTTACGCTGGCCGAAGTTTAATATGCGACCCCTCCAACATGGGTTTTCTCTTATCGGTGGGTCGGGTATTAAATTCCCGTCGGAATCACACTGACCGAAATTTAATACCCGACCCTTTCAACATAGGGTTTCTCGTTTCGGGAGGTCCGGTATTAAATTCCGGCCAGCGTTACGTTTTTTCTTCATTATCTCCCAGCGCCAACGCCAAGGCGTGCCATAAGAAGCATAGCTTTAAAATTAAGCGTAGTAGATTTGATTGTATAGGATGAAGCTTTAATGATTCCAAAAAAAAACCATTATAATTTGATGATAGGCTTGACAATATTCGTGCAACAAAAATAAAAATTTAAACATATATTCATAGTTTTAGGTGCAGATTTTCGTCAAACTCTACTGGTAATTAAAAATAATAACATAAGTATAATAATTTCAAGAACAAATACATCATCATAAACATGGCGATTGTTTAATATTTATAAATTACAAATTAGTACGCGATTAAGAGATAAAATTTTCTAAAAATTATTATTAAATATTGTAGAAAGACATATTAAAACTTCTAATATTCCTGAGGTTTGGATAGCAACTGACGTAGCTTAAAAAAAAATTCAAAATTTTTTTCTAATTTCTCAACAAATAGCGCAATATTTTAAACTCCTAATAATTACACATTTTTCTTAAATAATATAATTTTAAATAACATAGGCAGAAATATTGTAACGTATTACAGTATAGACAAGTCTATTTATATGGGGGTTGATAAATCTCATGATGATATTTATACAAATTTTCCAATACAAGTATTCAATAACATTCGAAAGGTTTTCCATCACATGATTTATTTTTGAAAATAGGAGTAATAGTAATGTTGTTACAAAATTGAAGATTAAATGATGAACTGTGTAATGGTGCAAGATTGAAAATAGCTAAATTATATAAATAAAATATTAAAAACGAAATCATTGTAGGTGAAAAAATTGGATATAATTTTTTTATTCAAACTATTACATTATGTTCTGATAGAAATTCTATTAAACTATTTCATTTGTATACACAACTATTTCCTATATTTTTCAGCATTTCCAAAGGCAATAAATGAATTCCAAGGCTCAAGTTTTGATCTAATAGTCCTTTATTTTAATAAACCTGTATTTTCTCATGGTTAAATATATGTAGCATTGTCTAGATAAAAAAATCCTAATATATTCATTTAATCAGAATCATACTATATAAATAGCATCAAAAACATTGTTCGGGAAGAAGTTTTTAAAGGTAACAATTAACTTATACTAATTATTAGTATTATCAAATAAACCAAATAGTTTAAATTTATAAATTTGCTGAAGGCAGTAAATTTTTATAAAATTGCTGTTCGTAATAAAAAGTTTTGATTAAAAAGTGGATGTGGCCTGTCCGCCTAAATATCACAATAGGTCATGAAAGTAACGTTAGATATAAATAATTATATATCTTGAATTACTTTTTGTGGCAAAAGTGTTAGTTTTACTAAGGTAAATGGGGAACCTTTTTTAAAAAAGCGGTCCTTAATGATAACCGAAAGGTGGAGTGGAAAAACCATCAGGTAATATGACTCTTTTTTTAAAAACATTTTTATATACTCATTTGCATTACGTACGCAGTTTCTGGGTGCTACACAGTAATTTGATCGTGCGTAGTAATTGGGTCATTTACTACTTGACACAAATTTATTGAAAAAATTATACGTCCGTAAGGTAGGGCAAGAACACAAATAACGATTGTGCAGATCACGTAAAAACCTAACCAATTCGCCCGTAATTTAAGAGTGGTAAGGGGGGTGGGGCAAAGATTTAAAATCCTTACACCTATATATAAGTAGATATATACACCTGTATCATATGGTGATTTGGGTAGGGCTTTCTACATTTGCTCTAAACTCGCTTAATCCTCTGCCCCTGCCCCCTAATACTCACACCCCTGAAAAGAAAGATAAAAAAATTTGTTTTACTGCTATAACTATGAAGCCGAAAATTCCTTGCCCCTCCCTCTCCCCCCCTACAAACTCACCACACGTGCCAAAACATGGTTGATAATTATTGTATACATTTGTACGTTTTGTAGTTATACAAGTTATTGGCATCTAATAATGTAGATGTATAAGAACATGCACAAATATTTAGATCAAAAGATTTTTAAAGGCTAAGATACAAAAATAATAATAAATGTACATGTGAACGGAAATATTATAATACAATATTATTGAAAAAAAAATAGTAGCTCTGATCTTATGATGAAAGATTGATTGTCTCGGGACTGAAGGCTTTCTATTCGTTTTGTGATTGTTGGAGACTGGTCAACAGTAGGTTAATTCAATAATTGGATTTTTTTAAATGAATACAAAATAAGATTTATTAAAATCATGACTACATTCTTGAATAAATAATCCTCATATTTTTCTTTTTAAATTATGAAAATAAATATGTTTAATTAAATATTGGGGTTTGCTGCGCGAAGCGTGCACAGGGCGTAGCCCTCTAGTGTTAAATTAAAATATATTTGTTTAATTAACTTAAATTCAGAGATTTAAACACAGACAAATACGAATAAGAGATCAAAATAAAGAAACAATCAGTCTTAAAATAAATGTATGAATACATTAAATAGTACTGATAAAATAAAATAATACTTTCAATTTAGACAGGGGAAAAAATTATATTAAATAATCAATTTGAATGTCAAATAAACATACATGTTAAAAAAGACATAAGAGAAAAGCAGCCGGTGTCAAAAATCTAAAGATATATGCCATTAAAATGAATAACAGACATAGTGAGATAGTATACAAAGATATATTTTGAATACTAAAGTTTAACGTATGTACCAAAATATTTGACCGGCATTAAATCTGAGTAAATTAAAAATATTGCAAGTTACTTACAAGAATCGATAGTCGGAATCATTACCTGTTTGATTTATAATTCTTAATCGATTACAGTACAGGTTAGCATGATTAGATCCCTGGAGTATCATCTTTGTGCCTTTTTTTATAATTTTAAGTAAAAATTTATAAATTCATCATGATTATAATGGATTAAAACTTATAAAATCGAGAAATTGGTAAGGTAGAAAACTATGTATTCACATAGTAGTAGTTTTTTTTTGTAAGTAAAAAAAGGCAAAACATTGTTGTAGTTATATTAGTTCAAATACATTTTTGGAAATCTTATATAGACCTAAAATTTTTTCTTTATCATCAGTAAAATCATCATGATTTTTTTACTGATTAAATTCCGTAATCTTTTGGAATCGGGGGTGGAAGGCGGTTCGGGAGCGGCGCAGCCCGCCTGAATCTCACATAATTCTTCACCTTCGCTGCTACAAACATCATAACTCGCACTCGCTTCACTCTTACGGATAAAATAGAAAAATTGCATATTCCTTACACTCGTAATAAAAAATAGTTTGTGAAACTCGCTAGTGGCGCCTACGTGCGCAATATGCATCTATACATCGGTCGTACAACAAGTCTGGTGACTCTAGTACTTTTTAGTTATGGGGGATGTCGTAAAAAGTGCTCGGTTTTCTACTTTCTATAGCAGCCCCGCGCGCGCTGCCAGGTAGACGACCGATGAGCAATTTGCATATGCAACGCAGCGCCACAATCCACATCTCATCCTCTCTCTACGCATTGCTCATCGGTCGTCTACCAAGCAGCGCTGTGCGTGGCTGTTTTAGGAAGTAGAAGACGGAGCTTTTTTTATAACACTCCCCTACTACTACAATTGCCAGACCTGTTTATACGTCCTTGATATATACCCTGGTCATAACATAATGTACTATTATACTTTTTAATGTCAGGGAAAGAGAGACGTAAGAATGTTGAGATTGATGTTAAATGATATCTTGGCCCTTATTTCTATTTTTTGGAAAAGCTTTTCTGCTATTTTATTAGAAAATCCTTTTTTAGGTTTTTAGAGCTACATGTAAACAAAATAAATTTTTTTCATTTGATGTACCTTTTTTTTACTTTTTAGTCTTAATTTCTTTAAAAATGTATAAGAAAGAATATTATCAACTGTTTTCCAGAGTAAACTTAATTGGTGTAACATGTACGATTACTTAAATAAACAGTAAATTACAATTCTGACCCTATAATCACTACAAATTTGATCCATCGAAGGGGTCGAAATATTCACGTAGGCATTGAAGATACCTGAACTAGACTAAGTATCTTTCAATAAATGTTCAAGATGTTGTGAATTATAAATAATTTAATCAGCCAGGTCACTCATGCAGTATATGATCCTTTTACTTATGCAGGTAATAAGAATGTATAATCATGTACATCCATTAACTGACTAGCTGTAAGTTCCAGACATGAGATGATAACCACGATTCTCTTTAACTTAAAGAACAATTTGGACGTATCAGAAGCAGATAAGTACTGGGGCAGTCTGTATCTTACAGGTAAATTCATCCAAATTATATTGAGACGATAGATCTGAAAATGAGATGTAGACTTGCACATCACTAAGACTGTACCCGCCATGTTAACAATGTTTTTAGGCTTGATCCTATATTAAAAAAGTGATTATGTTAAAAGGTCCATGCATGGTTTTTTATGATAAAAATTGTATGACTAAGATTTTGAAATGTTTTACTTTTAAAATTAAGAAAATGTAATAGTATAAAAACATTGTAAAAAATTACATTATTCATGATGTACAAAACCTATACGTTCACTTTGGCCCCTCTACTGAATCAAAATTGCGGGGAAAATGTAATTATTACTTAAGTTCTAGAAATGTATTGCACCCTGAAAGATGAATTGATCAAATCTCATCAAATCATCAATATAAAAAGTCATCAACATAAATTAATGTTAATCTTAAGAGATGCCCGAGTTCCACCTTGTTATTACCTTACCTCTGCCTTGGTGCTCAAATAAGATACAATCAATTTATCAGCTGCCTTCAAAGAATTCTTACAATAAAATTTTCTTCGGTTACTGAATTGGAATTAACACTCTTTTTGTATGATTTCTCTACGTGAATTCTAATAGAAAAATGTATAAAAAACATAGTTTTGCTAATTCGATCATTTTTCTCACTGTCTCATAGTTCACTGAATGAAGTTCCAAAATTTTTGTGGCCATTTCAGGCTCACATTTCAAATGTTTGAAACTCGATAACAGATCCATAAAAATAGACCCAAAAAACTACTAAGTACAATTATTTAGATGATACAAGTTGTTTAGAAAAATTTTGTCCAACATTTTGTATCCACCATTTTGAATTTTCGTAAATCTAACAGCAGATTCATAATCGGCGATCCCGAAAACCCCCAAGTAAAAATTATTTTGACGATATTCGATTTAAAAAAAATTTTGTCCATCATTTTGTATCCGTCCTGCATATTAAATTTCCGTAAATCTGACAAATTCATAATTGGCGATCCATAAAAATCCCAATTACAAATTATTTTGACGATATTTGATTCATCGAGAAATTTTGTCTCCTATTTTGTATCATCCATTTTGAAATTACGTAAATCTGACGGTAGATTCATAATTGGTGACCCTGAAAACCCCTAAGTACAAATTATTTTTAGAATATTCAATTTTTCCAAAAACTTTGTCAGCGATTTCATATCCGCCATTCTAAATTATTTAAAAAGTAAAATCAAAATTGTTAATTTAGTATTATTAACACTTTTGCATCAATAAGGATTTTATAGGTTATGTATGACATCTTATAATTGTGGGGGAAACAGTTTTTATTCTACAGCTCAAGATAAATTAATAAAAAAATTTAAGTAGATTTCTTCAAAAACTAGGCAAGTAAAAGTTTTGCCTTTTTTTTCGCATTTTGAACATTTGTGCGGCGCTGGCCTCATTTGAAACCCATTATTTTGGCATCCACCTGTATCAATAAAAAAACAATGTTTTTGTATGATGTCATTCCAAAAAATTTTATTGTTACAAAGCCAAGTAGTTTGATCGGAAAAATAATGTTTACCTATCGAAAAAGTATGTTACCAATATATTATAAGATGCCGCCAATCCCACCAAGGACAGATAGACAGACAGTACAAGTTCAATATGAGCTCATGAAAATATATGATAAGAATTATTATCGGTTTAATACTGGTAGATGAAATAAATAAAAAAAGAAATAGCACATGATCAGACATAGAGTACTGGATCGATAGCTTTATAAATAAAAACAAGTTAAAAGTCTACTAGAGGATCCCGACCATATTTCAGTCCCAAAAATTTCGGGATTAAATTTACCTGATCCCGGAATTTTAGGGATTGACATTATTAAAAAAAAAAAAAAAAGCCAAATATACTGCATTAAGCTATACGCTCAGTGCTAGTATTCTCGACATGTAGAATTGCTATCCAAACAGTTTTATTTCAACAACAAGAGATTTTATTGCAAGCAAGCATCAGCTAGTATCTCAATGAGCGTGCTTGTTTGTTATTTTAATGTAAGAAGCTTCAGCTGGAAATAGAAAACAACATGAACATGATGTCTCCTGAAACACTAAATAAAACTATTTTTTCAAAATCATTAAGAAGGAAATAAACCTATGTAATTCTTAAAATTCTACCCCGACCTATAACTCAGAGCGAGCTTATAAGAATTTACTAACGATCTTACCAACTTTCATTGAACCTGATGGCGCTTTCTCAGCAGCGAAATACATGTACAATAAATTAAGAAGTTGGTCTGGCAATGAGACACTGGACGCATTACTATTTCTCAGATCTTATTCCGCAATTTAAATGAGAATATTTCTATTAGATTCAATTTAAAGTGATATGTTAGATTTTGTACACACCGGAAAATACGTTGATTTTTGGCTGAATTTTAATTTGTCAATTAAATAGCTAACTTTTGTAATATATTCTCTTTTTTTTTTTATTGTGACCGTCAATCCCTAAATAATCCTGCGATCCCGGGATTAACTAAGTGTAATCCCGAAATCCAAGGATTAAAAATAAGGGCCAGGATCGAATATCCTAGTTAGAAGACTTTAGGGCTAAAAAAGTGATTTGTAAAGAGACAGTTTACATAAGTAAGAACAAATGTAAATTTTTTAAGTATAAATGTAAAAGCATTGATATAAAAACAAATTATACATGTATTGAATAATATCAGACATTAATTACGGCAGATATTAAATTAGAACGAAGAGAAAGAAAACAAATGAATTTAGACGTTTATTGAATACAGCCATAAAACAAAATGTATACAAACAATAGAAGTGGGGTCTCAGGTCCCCTGACTGAAGTAAAACTTAAAGTATTTGTATAAAAAGAGAGATCACTGTTAAAAATGTAACAATTGTATTTATTAGTTTCAAAGAACAGATTTTAATCAGCTAAACAATGAAAAATTGCCGTGTATTGTATGTTCATCAAAGTTATTTATTTAGTATTATTACGAGCATACGAATGAATAAAATATTCATACTAATAAATATTGTTAAACATCAAAAGTTATTATTAGTAGTAATTAACAGTGAAAGTGTGAGTAATTACTCACGTGTGAAAAAAATATTGTAAAAGAATAGCATATTTAGTAAAAAACTGATGGTATAAAAATATCTTTAAATATCGGTCATCATTTTTCAGTTTCTACATTATTTTCTTATAATTCTGCGTGACTTTTATCTATTATGTCCTAATCGAAGTGTGATTCTAATAATGAAACAATTGGCTAATAATAACTAGGATATGAAAAATAAACCGTTGATTCTAATTCTTCCATAAATAGTGTATACATGTAAGAATGTGCGCCAACATTGAAAAGCTTTAAAAACCAATGTTCAACAAGTTCATACGTGCCAGGATATATTTTTAGTACTAAAAGGTAATCAACATCATTAAATTAATTTTTCAATATTAAAATCTGGATTAGCGCATAAAAAACACAAAAACGACATGCGAGTCATTCGTGCTTTTGCATGAATTAATTTACAGAATTAAATATTAATAAATATTTAATAAAAGATCACATAATTGTTATTGCAATTATAAACAATGCAATTGGCATGTAAAAAAAATTATTAATGCAATTGGCATGTAAAAATAATTATTAAAATGATGTGTAAGTTGTTTATATTCGTACGCATTTCTTTGCGTAAAAATCTTTTGAATAATGTGCGACTCGCTTTGAATTGGATGAATTTATTTGAGCAGCTCGATGTTAATAACCTGTTGATTTATTTATTATAAGAAATAAGTAAATAATCTTAATAAAAGTCTTGTTGGTGTAACATAAATTTTTTTTGAAGTAATTAGGAAGTTACTAATCGAATATATGCTTATTAATATTTATCACATTTTATTAATCTTCTATTAAACCTCATTATATCAGAATTATAAATCAATTTTATTAATTTATACATTCAAGGCAGCTGTGCCTGATGCAGACGCAACGTATAGTACTAGATTCGATGCATCTCTGCTTCTGGAATGACTGGATCGACTAAACCCAGGTTTGGATCCCGGTATTTTTTTTTCTTTTTTTGACTGTAGCACTTGTTTGGTACACTTTTTGGTTTCAGTATTTCGGATTCAATTTTTTATCAACCGTCGTCCAAAAGTTTCTTACGCACCTCAAGAAGTTTGACACATACAAGAACCAAGCAGACGTGGGACTGCCGGGAGAAGATATGCTTGTAAAGAGAAAGAAAAAATTATCATCTATTAAAAACATAGCAACCTGACATCAGCTCGGTTGACGCATATACCACACATCCTAAGGGTACAAATCAAATGTCCATGAGAATTCATAATCAATTAAGGAAGTTGGTCAAAGAGCAGGACTATGTAATAGTTAAAAAATTATTTTACAAAATTTTCCAATATTTTGGCAACCTCATATTAGCATTTCCAGGGCTGCCTTTTAACATTTACGGTCGTACACGGAATGATGAAATAATACGTGAATAAGTGCTATTGGTGGACTAAACAATTTATGTAATGTAATGATGAAAACGTAATTAAGTCGAAAATTCCAACCAGTTTATGCTTTATCTTTAATTAAAACAGTACCACAAGAATTTGTAATATTGATTCCAACATAGCACAACACGTTTCTAAAACATCTTTAAAACCGTAAAATGTCCGTAGCTCAGCTCACGTTTCAGAAACGTTTCCAGAATATTCTTGAAACGTACCTGAATGTAGTGCAAATTCAGGAGAAAAATGAATTATTATTATTAGTAGCATTATAATTTTAGCATACCTAAATTCATCAAAAATAACAAAAATAAGACTAAAATTAAAAATATAAAGAAAAAAAATCGCAGTAGCGTGGTCAGGACCTGGGTCCACCTAGAAAAAAAGAGAGCATACCTTATCAACTTGTCCACACTGAGAGAAGTGGTATTGAAAAAATTATTATAAGTATATTAATAATTACTATATTTTATAGGTAAGCTGAGACATACTCGCCATATTATATTTACTATGCTACATAGTAAAACCAGATTATATAAACTTTACTACGGCGCTCTGATAAAAATTTGCTTTCTTACATAGTAAATTTTATTATAATAGAGATAATTTAAATATTTATGAAACGAAAAAATTAATTTTTATTCTGTTCATGCGCAGAAAATATATTCAGGGTTTTGAATTTAATTGTTATATTTTATGTATTTGAAATCGTATATTTTACTAAGTAATGAAATTAAATTTTGAAAAATTTGCTCCGACCGGGACGCGAAACTTCAACCTCCAGCACGGGAGTCCGACGTCGTAACCAATGGACTACGATGACATATGTCTTGTAATACATCAATAGAATATATATTATATCGTGTATATTTATATATCATCCAGACATATTATACTATCCGTTATTTGAAAAAATCTTTTTTATCAATTAATCTTGTATTTATAACATTACCCAGAATCATAAACTTCCTTATTTTTTTTCACTCATAAGAAATCATAATCACATTCTGCATGTGATATACAACAAAACATGCAATAAAATTAGAAGTCAATGGGTTCACAATAAATTTAACCACAGATAAGTTATTGATAAACAGTATTTGTTTGTACGTACTAATTACAAACTCTTATAAATACAGAAATACGTTTTGTTCAGTATTTACATTAGTATAACCTTAAACTTGCTTTAAAACTCCATGATCATATATAT
>JAPYYV010008846.1:0-17590 GCA_030522625.1 Copidosoma aretas | reverse complement strand
GCAGCTTGCTGACTTACTCGAAGGGGGTGTCTGTCAAAGGAGGGGTAGCAGAGAGGGGCTACCTGGCCCGCGGGGAGGGGATGTGCTGGAACCGCCATGCCATGTGCTGGAACCGCCATAGCTTATCTACTAATGCAACACTTTTTTTCTTTGTTTAATACAAAATTAACTTGTGAATCTTTATGAAGATTTAGTGTAATGTTTCTCTAACTTTGATCCATCATATAAAAAAAATTCAGATGAATTCTACTAGCAGTTTTTCTATAAATACAATTGTATGTGATACTTCCATAAGGTTACATGCTAAACAGCCGTTTTTCCGTAACTCAATATTCAAACAACGGTATTGTGGAATGATCTGAAATTTTGTGTCATACATTCTAATGGCATTACGAACATTGTGTCAAAATTTCAGAAAAATTCGTCATAAAACGCTATGTGTGATGAACGTCCTTAATATTACCCTCAAAATAAAGAATTTATTTTACAGATTTACTTTTCTTTTGAAGTGCGAATTTTGCTTCTTCACTTACGGAAAAGAAGAAGATCTCAAAAATCACATAAAAGTTTATAAAAACAGATATTTCCAATGTGAAAGATGTGGAATAATTATTAAAAATAGGTGGCATTTTATCCGTCACAAAAAAGAACATGAAAATATCAGAATAAAAGAATGTGGTGTTTGTAAAAAATTATTTAAAAGACAAACTTATCTTAATCGGCATATTTTGATACAAAAAAAATTGTTGTTAATGTAGACAGTTTTTTTCAAGAAATGATGCTCTGAAGAGACATCAACCTGAAGTACATAAAAATAGTAAGTATTGTTCAAATGACGAAACTAAATAAATTCTACAATCAAGTTAATCAAAAATAATAATTTTTTTTTAGAAAATTCTTCATCTTGAAATTAAAAGAAAAAACAAGAAGTCATTTATAGATATTCAAGAGATTTTGTAATTGTTGAGGAATAAAAAAAAATTGAATTTCAACGTGTCAATAAAATTTATTATTTTATTAGACGTCGCCTATTATATTTTTTTATCAAGCAGTTATCTTAATTACAGGCCTTGATTTAAAATTTATTTATACTGTAAGACGCATTAAAAAATATCTTTCTGTTCAGTTCAGATGCATTCAAATCATTCATAAGTGTCGCCTGCTTTTAATATGTTTAGTAGATCACTCTTATCAGTTTCCGCTTGAACACAAATTGTGATTCAGTATATTGAAATTATGATCGCTGATGGAAGTACAACTGGTAAAAATTAGGCAGAACATCTGGGTACGACAATAGGGGGTTAGAACGCTGAGCGCGCAAATTTCTATGTTTTAAATTGATTGGATGTTTATAGTGTGGACAGTTTATCCTACAGCTCAATCGTGCAGGAAAGACAGCACTCTCACACGACAGCTTGTTGGGATCCTGCACGTAATATCCAGCAAAATGGAATTTCTTTATTATTAACTATGCATAAATACGTTAATTTTTTAGAAGCCCCACTAATATATATATATATATATATATATACACGTATATATGTATAATATACAGAACGTGCATGTACCTGCACTGCAAGCAAGTATCATACATCACATGTTTCTTTTTGTGTGAGTCTATATTCATCATCGGGCAGTCAGCGTCGATTTTTTACTGGTCGTGCGAATTGGTCGTGCGCAATATCACATTTTATGTTTTTCACACCATGATAACAGTTTTAACAAAATTTTTTTAAATACAGACATTGGTATGTTTTTCTATGCAAAAAAAGTGTTATTCAATTTCAGAATAAAATTATTTACGTTTCTTTTTGTATATAATTAAGTTTTTACAATAAATATAGTCTTTATCTATAGACTTTGACTTTAAAGCTCTACCATTTCGTATAACGTTATGTACTTTAGATCTATTCTCTATTTTATTAGAGTCTACAAGTTTTTTTGTTTTCTGATTTATAACAACTCTATCTTCCGATTGAGTATTTATAAGTACCTTCCGGTATATATTATATTAATATAGGAATAAGTGATCCGTTCGAGGCTAGATGGAGAAATTAAATACACGAGTGTGAGATTTTTTATGTACACATAAATAAGTATTAAAACAATACAGAACATTATTCTATTCCAGAAGAATTTTCTTCCAAACTTCAAACTACAATTTATTAATTTATTAAGTTATTAATTTATTTAATTATTGAGAATACAAAACATTACTTTTACCTAACAAGTCTACGCAAGTAGATTAATATATGTTTAGCGAATCCATAACAATAATTTGTGAGAGTCAAACTCACGGTGATCGTGGTTGACGACGACGTTGGTCCTTATTCACTGTGAGAATGAAGACAAGCAGCACCAGAGGTGGCGCTTTATTGCAACGCTGGCTGGACAACACGCATATGTCAACAATATTTACATACGTATTAATGTGAATAAATAATATTTTCGTCATTCTGGATGTTATAATAAGGAGAGGTTTTGCCCCAATTCACTGACTAAACAGTATTTGACCCTTAAAAAGTAAGAAAGTGTATAAAATAAGCAGTATTGCATGTACAAATAGAAAAACAAGTAGAATAAATCAGTGACATTTAGTAATTGGACACAGTGTCATTAGGATAAAAATCAATAATGAGCAGCCACATTAAGTTGCATTTTGAGTAGTTATTACTATAAATAAATAAATGTGTACGTTGAATAAATGAAAAGCTGGTAGTTGAAAACATAACCCTTTTTTATCATTTTATCAGCTGAATTCTGCTTGTCTAGTATATGTGATGTAAGTTGTACAAAGGCTACAAAGGATTCAAAACAATTCAAAATATTTCTTTGCGTTGATATATTATGTGGATTTATGTAGAATGTATCCATAACATCAGATCTATTAAGCAAGAGCAAAATCTCCAGATGCAGCGGAGTGAAAGAATACAGAGCTTCAACACTTATGATAATTTCTGTCTTCTATAAAGTAAACACAAAAATTCTGATAATTTGCTTGTATAGCGTATCATATCCAAATATAATGTTTATGATATCGACTGTCCACAAACCAACATTTTTAAAGATATTTTTTCTCAGGTGAACATCAAATTTTTTTTTCCACTTTTAATAAATGTTTTGAATACACTCGATCTGAATCTATGTAATAAATCAATGCTAAGAAATATTTGAATTATTTTGACTCCGTAGCCCAAGTACAACTGGTATGACATACTAGATAAACAGAATTCAGCTAGTAAAAATAAAAAGGACCTGTTACGTTTTCAAGTATCTGCTTTCTATCTATTCAACCTACACGTATTCATTCATCCATGTGTAATAGTAATAGCTACTTTAAATTCAACTTAATGAGGTTGCTTATTAATGTTTATTATCCTAATGACACTGAATCAAATTAAATAAAGGTCACTGAATAATTCTACAATTTTTACTCTTTGTACGTGCAACACTGCTAATTTTGTACCCTTTCTTACTTTTTAAGTGCCAAATACTGTTTAGTAAGTGAATTTGGGCAAAACCTGTCGTTGTGGTAACATTCAAAATAAAGAAAATAATATTTATTGACATAAATACGTATATTAACACTGTTGACATACGTTCTATGTCCAGCCAGCGTTGCAAAAAAGCACTGCCTCTGGCGCTGCCTGTCTTCGCTCTCACAGCGAATACAGGCGAAAAACAAAACAACGTAAGGGTATTGAACCCGATTCGGGACTTTGAACTTTCTTAACAATGGAAAATATATTCTCTTCAATAAAAATATATCTTCTTTCTTTCTGGATTTGTATTTTTGCGGTGTTTGTTGATGCGAACTTGTGTGGCTCGATTTGCCTCGCCTACATAAGACGCCTGGCAGTTTTTACAATTAAACTTATAGAACGAGACCAATGTCGTCTATAAAATTAATTGTAAAAAAAATACGCAACTAAATTACTTTACAACACTCTATTAATATATTTTTAATGAGTAAAATCGAAATATCAATAGTCGACTTCAACGGGAACCCAAACGATCAAATATAAACAAATTTTTTACTCGCTCTTTAATGGATATATACATATAGATATACATAACAACAAGCCGATCGATCAACTTTCCACGAAAGAGACACCGAACACTGGCAGGGACCAGCAGAAACTAATTAAGCAAAGGTATCGAGTCGACGCTAGGAAAACATTACTCGACACACAAGTGATAGATGCACTAATTGCCTTATAAAGACAGAATTCACTCAAAGGTATACAGACGAGATAATCACCAACATCTAAAAAGTAAGCTAGCTTTGGTACATTCGAGAATAGAAAGGAACCACGTTCCGATTGATCATCAAACAATCGGTGGACGTTACATTTCTTTCCCAGAATACCTTGAAGTTTTCTGTTTGCCTCAAGTCCCCACACCGACTTACTTGTATGAAAGGGCTACTAAAACTAAAACTCTCGCCAAGTGATTGCTCGCACATAACCTCGGTTTACCTTCCAATTTTCATATGCTCCCACATGATTCGTGTTCGCATAAATACGTCATCGACTCCAACCAATTTTCCACGCCCCCTATCCCCCGTGTGCGCGCGTGCATCTCTTTGTTACATCATAAGCTACTCGTGCATGTATTAGAATGGAAAATTTCATTAATTATTAACTTGAACCTTTCAACATCAACTTCAATGCAGCCACAAATTCGATTAAAATTTTTGTTTCTCGATTCGACGCCCATTTCTTCCGTCACCACCTTGGACTTTCTTCCCCACGCCCCACAGTGAGACGAAACAAACTTTTGTATCCAAAAATAAAATATCTCCTGAACAAATTGACCAATCTTCATGATTATTTTTGGAGCATACATCTTATTTATCACGGATTATCAGAAAATTGGCCCAAAGTCAGAATACATTGGTAAAAGGAGTGAAAACAACCCTTATAGTTGAAAAAATTAGAAGATATTAACGAAAACGGGATTTATTTCCTTCTAATAACAAGGAATCATTGAAAATTACCAAGTTAATTGCAAAAATACTCAAAATAATGGAAAAGCAGTGGTTTGTCTGATTTTGGTACGATGAAAACCACCCCTAAACAGGTCATGAAGCTGAAACTAGCCACTAGGACTCAGCCGCTAAAGTATATGGTACGGTTCGCAAAAATTGTTTTTTCTACATAATAATACAAAGCAGTATTGAAGCATGAAATAAGGTAAGCTTTATCCACATTACGTAAACAAGACTACCCAGCAGTTTTTGAAGAAGAGCAATTCACTATTTTCGCAAAAGTTTCTACTATACATGTGTTTTGAGGGTTTGAAACAATATTTGAGAGTTAAATAAAGTTCGTACTCATTAAACAGTACGTGCAAAATATATTCTAAGAGATTTCAAGAGGGTACATCACTGTTTATTAATAATCAATTTATTAATCAGCAAAAGTCGACAATAATCGCGAGTATTTCCAAGTTATCTATATTTCAACAATTCGAAACTATATTAAAGCTTGAAATAATACATGTGCCAGATCTACTATATGTTTCTCTGATTTTTAGGAGGGTGCACCACTCTGTTTTTTAGTAAATAAATAAATAACCAGCGAAAATGGGTTGGGATATACGAATCGTATATCATTATGACGTATTTTACCCCCACTCCTAAACTTTAATTTGCTGTATTTCCGTCATTTTTCATTCATATAAAAAAAGAAAAAATACGTGTCCAATATTATTTGATAAAGTACCTGAGGGACTAAGTGAAATTTTTCATGCAAGGTCTCTATTGTGGTTATAAACAGTTTATTTTATTCTTTAAACGATTTCAGACTATTCCGAGAAAATTTAAAGAAATCTTGTGGATAATAATGAGATACGATTGTTTGTGAAAAATTAGTTTCTTTTTATTATTCACACACTTTACTTTGATTCACTCGCCCGTCTGTATGAATGTATGTTTGTATGTATGTATGTATGTATATATGTATGTATGTATGTATGTATGTATGTATGTATGTATGTATGTATGTATGTATGTATGTATCTATGTATGTATGTACGTAAGTATGCATGTTGAGAATCAAATCTTGCGCTTGAGTTTTCGACCACTTCCCGACATCCAATCAGGCTGAACTTTTACACACATTCTGCGTTCGCATGACAATGCAGTATGATATATTTGATTTGGTAGAAGATCCAAGATGGCCGTCACCAAGAAATGACGGATCAGACATTTTCGTACATTACCATCAGTATGGATATCGAATAAAAGGACACAACAAGTACAACGCAATAAACTATATGACGTTATTAAAAATCCAAGATGGCCGCTACCACAAAATAGCGGATGAGCAATTTTTGTACAACCCTATAAATATGGATATCAAATGAAAAGGCACAATAAGTACAACACAATTAACTATATTACGTTATTAACAATCCAATATGTCGGCAAACACAAAATGGCGGACCAGACATTTTTGTACAACCCCATCAATATGGATGTAAAATGAAATGGCACAACAAGTACTACACAATAAACTATATGACGTTATTAACAATCCAAGATGTCCGTCACCGAAAAATGGCAAATCAGCCATTTTTGTATAACCCCATCAACTTGTACAACACAATCAACTATATGACGTTATTAACAATCCAACATGGCGGCAAACACAAAATGGCGGACCAGCTTTTTTGTACAACCTCATCAATATGGGTATCACATGAAAGGTCATGATAAGTGCGATATAACAAGCCATGTGACATTATTCAAAATTCAATAGGGCAGTCGACAAAAATGTCGGATTACATTCAACTCTATAACCCCCACGGCATTAAAATCTGATTAAAGAGATTGACAAGTAGAACTGAGTAAGCTATAAGACGTTATTTGAAATCTAATTTGGAGGCTGACACAAAATGGCGGGTTGCTATTTTTTATTTGAAGCAAAGACATTAGAAGTATAATAAATATATTTTTTCTGAAAAATTATAATATATTTAAGCATATCATAATTTGGTCCTTCATAATTTTTTATTATAATGATTGAATATTTTGAGACACATTTTTAAAAAAGAAATTGTGTACATGGAAAAAAAAAAAAAATTGTATACACACTTTTCTATAAAATATAAAAAAAATATGAACTATAAGAAATAACATAAATTTTGTTGCACATATAAATAAAAACACTTGATTAACAAATAAATTTTAGGGTAATAAATTTTCTCATTAAAGATTTTAAATGAAAAGTGTGGGCGCTGAAAGAAAATTTAACATTGGAAAATTTCGTCATGATCAAGAAATATGATTAATATGCCATACTAATTACGATACAATGTACACCCCATTATACTTTAATATGCTATCGATTTGACAGAAATCATGATACACATGTACAAAACTTTTCGTATCGTAAGCAGATAGTAAACTTACTGCATGACGCTGCATAATAAAACTGACTACATATGTACACAAAAAAGCCTAGTTTCGCTGGATATTAATTTATTTATTTATTAAAAAACAGAGTAATGTACCCTTCTAAGAACCGAAAAAACATTTCGTGTACGCATAGTAGATCTAGTACATGTATTATTTCAAGCTTAAATATTGTTTTGAATTGTTAAAATATAGATTACTGTGAAGAACTCGCAATTATTGTCGACTTTTGCTAATTAATAAGTTGATTATTAATAAGCAGTGATGTGTACCCTTTTTAAATCTCTTGTTATATCTTTTGCACGTATTGTTTGATGAGCACGTAGTTTATTTTACCCTCATATATTGTTTGAAACCCTTAAAAACCATGAACCGTGGAAAATTTTGCGAAAATAGCTGATTTTTAATGATTAATTTATCATTTATTGTCATACGGTGAATTGCTCTCCTTCAAAAACTGCTGGGTAGTCTTGTATACGTAATGTGGATAAAGCTTATCGTGTATCATGCTTCAATATTGCTTTGTATTATTATGTAGAAAAAACAATTTTAGCGAGCCGCACCATGTACTTTAGCGGCTGAGTCCTAGTGGCTAGTTTCAACTTCATAAACAGATCAAATTAGGAAATTTTTTGAAAATGTCTACGAAAAGATCCTTTTTCTATTTAATCGTGCATATAGTCGAATTTTGTAATGATTTCGAAAAAAAAGGGCACCAGGGGGTTGATACTACCCTTGTCTAATAGGATTTTTTTTTTTTTTGTCCGTCCTAGTCGCAGTAGACACTACCTAACATACTACGTTATGCTATTGGCTTTGGGAATGACAAGCAGCGCCACGGTTCGTGGCCACAGTTGGAACCCTGGGGGGAAGCAAGCAAACAAGTGATCGCAGCACAATTAGGATGTATAAATAAAATAGATTTTAAGTCACGATATAATTGGGCTGTAATTAAAAGAAAAATCAGCGCTCTCGAATTTTGTGAAATGCAGCTAGTGAGTTGAGTTTGTGTTCCTGTGAATTGACAAAAAGAGTTTGAAAACCCGAAGTGCACGTGAATATCTGTCAATATCTTTGTTAATATGCGTTGTACCGGCGAGCGTAAAAGTTGTAGCTAATCAAATTATAAATACGTACGTCTGTATATGGTGTGGATTGAAAGTGTAACTGCTTGGGAAAGTGAAAACAGAAAATTGGACACAGATTGACAGGCGCAGCGTGACGATTACTTGACGTCCCAATGATTAAAGTGACCGAGTACATGCCGTGTTACTGCACGCAGATTCATCAATATCTCGCACTTTCAACAAAAATACTGTCAAAATGCCTGCCCCAATCCACACCGTATAAAAACGTACGTATTTATTTTTTGACCAGTTACAACTTTTACTCTTCATATATGCTAGTACAACGCACATAAACAAAGATATTGACAGATATTCACGTGTACTTCGGGTTTTCAACCTCTTTCTGTCAATTCACAGGAATACAAACTCAACTCACTAGCTGTATTTCACAAAATTCAAGAGCGCTGGTTTTTCTTTTAATTATAGCGTAATGATATCGCGACTCAAAATCTGTTTTATTTATAAGTTCTAATTTGGCTGCGATCACTTGTTTGCTTGCTTCCTCCAGGGTTTCACTGAATCTCCACCATGGGCGCTGGCGCATATCGTTTTATCCCCTCTAAGTTTATTCTCCAAGCAGTGATGCGATATACCCAAGACTTTTCGCGCACACCTCTGCACACATGGCCTCTGAGTAACCGAGCACCTGCGCTCCGTTTATACATCCGAAACTACGCTATAAGCCCAAATCCACAAATCCCGAGTACATAAACCCGACAACCAGTACCTTCGGGGATCAGACGTTTGATTAGTTAAGTGTTCATTAACCTAAGCGTTCAAAACTCAATGGCTTTGTATTGTTGACAGTCAATCAGTATATTCATGAATTATTTATTGACATAATCGCTCAAAACCCAGTGGCCCTGTACTGTCGAGAGTCAGTTGATTTATAAATCGATTGTTTTTTAATACTAGCGCTCAAAACCCAATGACCCTGTACGCTCAAGAGTTCGTTGGTTGATGAATTAAATAATTGTTCAGTAAGCTGAAGAAAAAAATTTACCTTCGGCAGGATTCGAAGACTATTCCGCCAGAGTTTGGCGAGAGCAAAACATTTAGTCCACTCGACCATTCATAGCTACGGGTACTGAAGGTCAAATGTAATACTTAAGTTATGGAAAGTGGGCCAGGCTTTGGCTAAAGTACATGTGGGAGAACTCAATTGTTAGAAATACCTGTATAAAATATTATAGAAACTGCAGAAAATGTATTTAAAAAAGTTGAATACATTAAAAATACAAGGACTGGCTTTTAGGTGCAAGATCATTGGTTTTGAAGCGTTTAGCTTACTGAACAATTATTTAATTTATCAACCAACGAACTCTTGAGCGTACAGGGTCATTGGGTTTTGAGCGCTAGTGTTAAAAAACAATCGACTTATAAATCAACTGACTCTCGAGAGTACAGGGTCAATGGATTTGGAGCGATTATGTCAATAAATAATTCATGAATATGCTGATTGACTGTCAACAATACAAGTTCATTGAGTTTTGAACGCCTAGGTTAATAAACATTTAACTAATCAAACGTCTGATCCCCGAAGGTACTGGTTATCGGGTTAATGTACTCGGAATTTGTGGATTTGGGCTTATAGCGTAGTTTCGGATGTGTAAACGGAGCGCAGGTGCTCGGCCACTCAGAGGCCATGTGCGCAGAAGTGTGCGCGAAAAGTCTTGGGTATATCGCATCACTATCTCCAAGCCAATATTCAGCTATGTTTAACTGTATACAGTCCGGAATTTAATTACGTCACGTCACTTGAGGTAGAAACTATTCCGAGTAATACTAAAATTAAAAATCTCTTCAATCAAGGAATCATACAATTATTTTGCAAATATTCTTCTAGGATTGAAATCCAAGTAGCTTCTATCCGGATTTTGCATAGATTTCACCCTGATTTTGCCCTGATTGTCTGCATGAGTAGCTTGTTTGAAGATTTCTTGATAACAAATAAACAAACAGAAGAAAAGTGAGAATTAGTGCAATATGTACGATCAAGGACTTCTGAAATAATAGTTCATCCAGGTACGAACCAGAAAGTAAAATTTTGATAGAATATCAAGAAGATAGCGAACATCAGTTGAAATATAATGTAAGTTTGGATGTAGATAATAGTTGGTTCGCATCTATAGACAGTTTAAGTAGCTGTGATAAGTTCTGATGATAATTAGTAATGTATTTATACGTTACTATGTTAATGTAATGTGATTAATACGAAATTCAATTTAAGACAACGATTGATGTTAAATACTTATTTGTGTTTTCAATATTTTTGAAGTAGAAGTGAAGAAAGAGTATGCATATTTGTTGATTAATCCAGTACTAATCGTAAGATTTTCTTCAATAATATGAGTATGTCTAGTACTAATCTATATATTTTAATAATATAAAGTAACATATTTCAGTGAACAAACTATGAGTACTTACAATTTCCACAGTTAATAGAAAAAAAAAAAAAAATAAATAAAAGAAAACTTAACAAAAAAATTTTTTTTTCTTTTTGATAGGAGTAGTATCAACCCCCTGGTACTCCTTTTTTTCGAAATCATTACGGTGTTCTACTATATGCACTATACTCGTATGCACGATTAAATAGAAAAAGTTTTCATTATTTTGAGTATTTTCGCAATCAACTTGGTAATTTTTAATGATTCCTTCTAATCAGAAGAAAATAAATCCCGTTTTTGTTAAAATCTTCTATTTTTTCAGCTTTAAGGGTTGTTTTCACCCCCTTTACAAATGTATTTCGACTTCGAACCATTTTGCTATAATCTGTGATGAATAAGCTGTAAGCTCCAAAAATAATTATAAAGATTGGTCAATTGATTCCGAATATATTATATTTTTGGAAAACAAAGTCCGTTTCTTCTTACTGTGCACCCTGAGTCACATGAGTGGGAAATACCAGGAAAGAGAGTTTTGGATATAAAAGGCAGACCCTCCATGCCGAGTAGTCAGTCGCAGGAGCAGTCAGTCACCGCTGGGATTACCTCTGGTTCATCATAACCACAGTCTCCAGTCTCCATCTCTGATCAAGCCCGATCAGAGTCGTACTTCCTACAGTGCCTCTGCCTCGACGCCGTCACTCTCTCTCTCTCTCTTTATTTTTAAGTACCCACATGTACCCTCCAGCAGATAATTGAAGAAGAGTAAGTACAACTCCCAGTGTTTTACTTGTCGTCTTAGACGTCTTATCTTTTCCTGCTCGTATCTCCAGAGCATTGTCTCCCGAGTAGTAACACAGTGTTGGGTCCAGCCCCTCTGTAGACCGCACATACCCGCACTCTCCAGGAGCAGCAACTTAGTGTTGGGTCAAGCCTCTCTATAGGCCGCACATACCCGCACTCCCCAGGAACAGCAACGGAGTGTTGGGTCGAGCCTCTCCGTAGGCCGCACATACCCGCACTTGCATCGCAAAACGACGCTACTCATCAGCCGGCCGAGTAAAGATCTCAGTTTATTTAGCGCAAGCCCGATAATATATACGTCATTCAACCGACGTAACAAAAAAATCATTCATTTCTATGAAAAATTGAGGGAGTTCTACCCGCGCTATGGTCAATGCCATGGGTTCTACTGTTTGACATATCGTCTGTCCTCATCACACTTTTGTAAGAACATAACCTTTAGTAGTTTTTACTTGGCTTATTGATTATTATCATATTTAATACAAAACCTTGTCTCATTTTTTAAGGTTATTCAGAATCTTGGCATATTATGCTAACACTTAAAAAATTCTGATAAAAAGTTAATTGTGAATGAGCCAGATAAAAGCAACAAAAGTGCTTAGGAGTACAGCATCCGATAATCTTAAGTGTAAATCCGATGGAATTACTTTTATTTATTTATCGGCTTTGAGGAAACCTCATACCGATAAATTTTCGTCCGATTCTCATTGTTAATTATAAAACCGGTAGAACGCCTTAAGGGACAATAGTCACTTCAATACATCCGCCCATCAACAACTTACCTTAGATAGATCCTCGATTTTTATAACTCATGCAACTGTATATATCTGATTTAAGAGATAAAAGACCAAATAAATATACTATTTTAGATTAAAAGTCGAATTTGTGTAAGTGAAAAGTTAAAAATGAAAAGAAATATAAAAATTTGTAGATATTATTTATCCGATAAACTTGAAACAAAGCAATAACACTTATCGTTAGCACAAATACTAGATGAAATTTGAATTCCCCAAAATTGTATGTTTATAATTAATAAGAGTTGAGCCACTATAAATTATGGATACAAAAATAATTTTATAATTATTATGTTATTGATAAAAGCTTATCTTTAACATTTTTCAACATTTTTCTTTTTTTCCCTTTCATTAATGTGTAGAAAATAGTGACAATGTGTATTGTTACTTATAACGTTGATAAGATGTTGAATACGATCATTAATATGTACACTGTCCGAAATGTTATTGATTTTATTAAGTATTTAATACAACGTATTAAAATCAATTCATAAAACAAGATATTACAATGTTATTATGAACATGAATAACAAAATTTACTAACCTTATTAAATATAATGTTTATCGAATTAATTACATAATTATATTTGTTTTAATAAGCTTCATTAATATTCTATTTGAACAGGCATTGATTAATGTGCTGTTAGAAATGATATTAGTTTTAACACACGATATTAGAAAATAGTTATGATACAGAGTATGCAATATATTTTACATGAATTTATTGTTTATTTACAAACCTAATTAAATTTAATAATGATTCATAAGGTTGATACATAATTTTTCTATTTTTAACGGTTTTTTTTTTACTCTATTTCGGGAAGCGTTACTAAATAGAAATTAATGACAAATTCTCAAAACCAAAAAAAATTATAATTGTATGTACCTAATTTTGATAAAAATCAATAAGAACTAGTGCATGACATCAAACATTGAGTTCATACGTTATTTTACCATATTTGAATACGCTTCGTTCGACACTGTAGGTAGCGAAGAAAGTTTTTTTTTTAACCGCATGAATATCCGTAAACGGTCACTAAAGGTATTTTATGGCTGAGCATTTGATTTATTAACGTATATCTCAGAGAATATGGAGATCTTCCTCGCTTACCATTCAATTCCAAATTTTTCGAGCTTATTGCACTCCTCAAGGGGTGTTTTTGTACGTTTGACTTGGGAAAATAATGACTCTCAGTTTTTGCTTTATCAGTTTATTATAACGACAAACATCTGATAGCAGCGGTGAACAAAATCCAACTGCCCAAAAAAATAGCCTCACGGGCTTTATCAGTTTATTATAACGACAAACATCTGATAGCAGCGGTGAACAAAATCCAACTGCCCAAAAAAATAGCCTCACGGTTCGGCAACCCAATAGAATATAAACAAAATGGCCCCATAGCAACGATAAACGACAAGCGCTTCTACAGCCTGCCGTCCGCGAAGAACCTATTCGTTCTATCGCCCCGTGCCTCATTCGAATCGAGGAAATTGCGGCCCCTTACGTTCCTTTTTGAACGCTGTGCGCGCGGCTTATACAGAGCTTCAATCTTGACTCTGCAGTGAAGCGCTCTCTTCATGCAAAAATGGGGTTAAATGAGCAAGCTGTGAAATTGAACCGGAACAAGGGGGTTATCGTAAAATTTCATTTTCTTCAGATATTTTTCTAAAAATTATATCATATTTATTTCATTACTACACATAACATGTCCAAATTTCAGAAGACGTAGCTTCATAGTTTTTGATAAATCAAATCGCAAAGATTTACGGTTATACACGTGCTCATATGGAGAGGCCGTTGCCAACTAGTTCCCAAATACTCATTTTTACTTTCAACTCGGTTATTTTTCTTAAGAATTTCACAAAAAATAATCATTTCAAATTTAATGAAGTCTAGCTTTACCGTTTTAAAGATTCATCGACTGAAAGTTACTGCATAATGTTATTTGTATATCTGTATAGTGGTACAGGTCCAAACAAAGTCCATGTTATCTATATGTTTTCGCAATTGTAATAATTTTTTCCGTTATTTTTTATGTGTGTACATCAGACTTAATACTTATTTACGAGTTTCGTATAAGAATACTTATATTTAAATGATGTAAAACAAAAATAATTTTTGACATTAACTGTACCACAACAACCCCCTTAAACAAATTTGGGTCGAGTAATGGTTGGTAGTTTTTAAAAATAATCACTGCGTCAAAAGTTACGAACGATTGTTTGCACAAAAAATAAGAAATCGTGTTTGAAGTCGTATTTTTCCAAGAAAAAATGTTTGTAATTTTTGACACAGTGATTATTTTTAAAAACTATCATTCATGTACCGACCTGAAATTGTTTAAGAAGTAAAATAACCTCTGAAAAATTGAAATTTAATAAAAAGCAAGAAATTTTCCCATATTTTGTAGGTTTTTGTTCGAGACGAAAAATAAATAAGTTTTATTAAAAAAAGAAATTTATTGAAGCTCTATAAAAAATCAGTACTGACTGTAGTTTTGAATTTTTTGTATTTTTGAATCGCCTATATTTCATAAGTAATATTCTAATTTTAAAATTTAGTATTGACACAGCAAAATAATTTTATGAATAAAAATTGCACGTTAAATGTTGTCCACCCGTATGTACATCAGTAAAAAATGCGTCCCTACTTTTGAAACAGATGTACCCCCTGTGGAAGACACATGTAATTTTAATGGGCTTAGTGCGTTTCATTGGGGGGACGTCAAATATTTTAGGTTGTGTTTATATATGATCCCTGACTGGAACGGTAAGACACAATAACCTTTTCTTTCTAACTAAACTATTATGAAATCAGTAATTATTTTTATTGCATTCAGAAGAGGATATAATAAATCTTATTATAAAATTTTTTTATTTATAACATACCTAAAGACTTACTTATAATTAAGTGTTCCACATGAGGGAACATACTTTTCTGAAGCGTTCCAAAGGGGGTCTTTTACCTTACCCAAAAGGAGTTAAGTTCCTAACTGCTACGTGGACATAGTCATCAATTCAATCTTACTGTTAGAGAATTCGCATTTCAAGAATATAAGTAAGAGGCTGTCAACCAACGTAATCAGAAGAGATGTCTCTTCTTCTTTGTAGTACATGCTCTAATCAAAGAGTAAATTTTTTGCTTATAGTTTAAATTTCGACATATAAAACTAAAAAAAAAAATGTTCAAAATCTGTATTAATACGGATTTGAATCAGTTATTAATACGGGCACGTTGAATTTTTTTTACTCTGCGCTCATCAATTTCATAACATTATGAAATTTAATAACTTGTCTGAAAATCGCATACATAAATTTTATTAAATTTAATTTAAATTAGTTATTAATACAAGATTATTACAAAAATTTGACTTCCTACACGGAGAGAAAAATCATAAGACTGTCCCATAGGTGCCTACGGTAAAAGTCCACTGAAGCGCGCAACAGTGTTCACACTATGCAGTTGATGCCATGGCCTCATGTATACGATGAGTGTGCAGCATGCGCTACAGCCACGGATCAGTCTCATGGAGGCATTGGATTTTTTTCATTGCTCTCTTGTGTTTCGACTTGAAGAAAGGAGTGGAAGTATCCCTTCAGTCCCCTAACTCTCTTCATCTTCAGCAAACTAAGCCTACACGTGGCCCCTCTTACCCACGCCCCGCACTACGTATATGTATACTAGCGTGCGAGCTACGAAAGAGATAGAGAATACTATAGAAATAGATTTTCTGGAGAGACCCCCACTCTTACTTGTCACATCTCAAGAGAGCAATGGAAAAAATCCAATGCCTCCATGAGATTGATCCGTGCACGGCTATACTATACAGCCATGGCTATAGCGCAGGCTCCACACTCATATACATTTATTAATACATTATGAAATTTATTAACTTGTCTGCTAAAAACATTTCTAAATTTTATTGAATTGAATGCTTGTTTGAATTAGTTAATAATACAAGCTTATTAAAAAAAATTTACCTCCTGTTCTTAAAATTAATACAATTTTGAAATTTAATAATACATTGTGAATTTTAATAAATTGTCTTAAAATCGTAGTAAACCATGATTTAAAATAAACTTCATGTACAGTGTTGTTAAAATCGGTACTAAAATTTTTAACAGTGTAGACTGATACTACATGGACACATGTCTTGAAGCTATTATGATTAACCGTATAAATTCTGATCAAAGACACCAAGTTACGATAAATTATTAATTTATGTGAGTAGCATCGTTATCGATCTTAACTTAAGGAGCCCCATAAATGATTGAAAAATATTTTTTAATTTATTTGATATTAGAACATGTAGACTATAACTAATATATTTTTAAATGAATGTCTTTAACGCTTGTTGAAGAATTCAATATAAGTGAAAGAATCTAAAGGGTATACAAGCAAACGATTGATGTACAGTCAGTGAAACTTCGATCTGTCCAGGAACCTATTTTGGAACAATGCCTCACCATGCTGTTCCTAAATAAGGTCCGGGACAGATCGACGTTCCACTGACTGTACATTATATCATACAACGCGGCTTATCTAGGGTGAAAGCATAATAGCTTCTCTCAACAATAAAGGCCCGTACTTATTTTTAATAATAAATACCAATTAATAAAATTATTATTATAAATTGAAAATCTTTTAATAATACAAAGAATGGAATGCGAGAATGAAACAAACCACACTTGGGGAACATTTATTTCATTCTTTCATTCCATTTTTTGTATTATAAAAAGATTTTTAATTCATATTAAAAATTTTATTGATTGGTATTTATTATTAAAAATAAGTACGGGCCTTTAGTGTTGAGAGAAGCTAATATGCTTCCACCCTAGATGAGCCGCGTTGTATGATAGAATGTATATCGATCGTTTGCTTGTATATCCGTTAGATTCTTCCACTTATTAACTAATATAATCCATACAATTTAGGCTTATCAAGTGCAATTGATGTATAACCGGCTGGGGTCGAGTTGCGTCCCATCAGATAAGCTACTTTCACCGAATGGTCGAGTTGCGTCCCGGCCATTGCGCTAAATGGTGGAGTTGCGTCCCGGT
>JAPYYV010008845.1:0-12335 GCA_030522625.1 Copidosoma aretas | reverse complement strand
AGCATCCAAGTGAGTCGATAATGTACGTACGCATAAGCCCGCGCGCGACTCTCTCTCTCTCTCTTGATGATTGTTTTGTGTGCAGGGCGTAGGTGGCACGGTCCAGTATCCCCGGGGCTACCTCGGACGGGTCTACGAGGAGGTGCGCAAGGCCGGCGGTCTCTGCATAGCCGACGAGGTGCAGACCGGCTTTGCGCGCACGGGCGAGCACTTTTGGGGCTTCGAGGGCCACGGCGTGCGGCCCGACATGGTGGTCATGGCCAAGGGCATCGGGAACGGCTATCCCCTGGGCGCCCTGGTCACGACGCCCGAGATAGCCCAGGCGCTGGCCAAGGCCCTCTACTTCAACACCTTCGGGGGTAATCCGGTCGGGTGCGCCGTTGGCTCGGCTGTCCTCCAGGTAGGTATATTATACATGTATACACCTATACTTACTTTATACTCGCGTCGTACAGTTTACATCATGCATTTGAATTGTACATCAGGGGAGCATCGACTCTCTGACCCCCGATGCGGCTGCTTCGTGGTCATTCGCGGGCCACGTTTCACGTTCATTGTCATCGTGTATGCATTATTCGTCACGCGGACGTATACTCACTCGCGTGATTTCGGATCGGCTGTTTTGTCTTTTCCCCCCCTTTGCGCTTTCAATGTATACATGAGTATGTATGGTTGGTTTTTATTTTTTCATCACTCGTGCACACGCGTAGCGAAAAATCGAGCGTAAAAACTTGAATCAAAGTTACCGAAGCTTTTTTTCAGCACCGAATTGAAATTGCTTACGGAGTTCGTCGACGGTTTTCGGCGGTTACTCAAAAACTGAAAAATTCAAAAATGGCAAAAAGCGACATGAACCGTTCTTTCTCCGAGCGCGGCGCGTGTTTTTCGGGAATTTTTCCCCGCAGAATTCGTTGCGAATGTTTGGGGGGGTTTTTTTTTTTTCAAACGCCACCGGAATCGTCGAGTAACCGACGAAAACCGTTGACAAGTATAAATACCGTAGGAAAGTTTGGGTGCTTCGGGGCGCGGGGAAAAAAGAGTCCAAAAAGTGCATTTGGGATATCATAGGTGATCGAAGAGGAGAATCTTCAGGAGAACGCGAGGATCGTAGGTACGCACATAATAATGGCTCTGGCGGAGCTGCAGAGGGAGTTTCCCGACGTCGTTGGGGATGTCAGGGGCAAGGGGCTGATGATCGGGGTCGAGCTGGTGGCTGATGTCGAGACGAGGGAGCCCCTACCGGCCGATCAGATGGCACAGATCTTCGAGGACGTCAAGGACGCGGGCGTGTTGATCGGCAAGGGTGGAGTCAACGGGAACGTACGTTACCTATCCACAATGTAATCCGGGAAACAAATATTGCTTTTTTGTTGTTAAAAACATTGGCGAATGTCTGACAAAAATAATTCGATCTTATAAAGTAGCCTAGTCGATAGGAAACCTTGTTTCATACTTTGCAGAACAGGCAATTCAAGGATTTTTAGGAAATTCTTTTACCTCGCATATTTCAGTTACTACATTATCTTTGAACCCATCTAGTAGCTCCCAAACTAAATGGTTAATGGGATTTCACAGGTGTTCAGGATCAAGCCGCCACTATGCGTGACCAAGGAAGATGGTGAATATACCGTTCATGCTCTGAGATCAGCACTAAAGAAGTATCAGGCAAGTCGACGATTTTGAAAGAATTATAATGCAAGAACAAAATAATTTAAAAAAAAAAGCCAAAACATCATCAAATTTTCATCAAGCCCATAAAAACTCATACTACTTGTCTACATGGTAAATTCAAGATTAAATCAAATAAGATCGTACTTTTTCAAAAATATAAAACCTTTTTTTCAATTTATTGACTTATTCTAAATGTCACATATTTTATACAAATTTTCTCGGTATCTCTAAACAGCTTCAATCATTTTTTTTTCCATTTTTAACATTGCTTGGATTAACTCAAAGACATTAGTTGCTCATTTTTTACCTCTTAATTAGTCTATATTCTAGAGAGCTCAATCCAACACATTTATCACAAATTGAAGCGTTTTTACAATACCATGAATACATGATTGTTAACGTGAGCAAAGAAATTCATTTCACAAGTAAACTCTAAAAACTATATTAACTAAATATACAATACCTGCAATCATATGAAATATAAAACGTGTGGAAGACCAACAACCTATGTGAGTATGGACATCATCACTGATGATTGTGTATGTAAAATATTCTTTGTAAACATCTATTGAAATGGTTTTTTAAAATGATATTTATCTGTGAGTATTTCCAAATATAATCCTCCTGTAAACCTTGTACAATATATAAACGTATATTCATACATTAAAATCTTTTATAAATGCTTCGTCTAATTTGTACATGCATAGAAGACTAGCCACAGAGAATCCATTTAGGTAGTCTTTTGTTTAACAATTAATATTAAAATCAGCAGTCATAATCAAAACGTAAAACCAGTTTATACAATTTTTACAATGTTAACGTATATTTGCATATGTATATCGCTTCGAAAACGATAACTATATTTGCATATCATAATCAGTAAAGTTGATTAAAAACGTTTAACTTGTTGATATTTTGGGAAGCAAAAATCACTTACAAAATGAAAGCAATTGGTAAATAAATGCAGATGTATGAAGTGAAATGCCAACAATTGAACATGAATAACTTGGCACGTTTTTGTTTCATTTTATGAGGTAACAAAAAAAAAAAAAAAAAAAATCAGAAGACACAGTATATCTTTGAGGACGCACAGATAATACTTTCAATTGAATATCGATAGTTCATCATTTAACTCACGCTAGTCCTACGTTTTGAATTTTCGATTTTTATTTTTGTTGCACGTATCTGTTCTCGTTTTGGTAAAAATAATAATCTTTGGAAATCGGAAATACTGTTATCACTGATACAACGATTGATTCAGGCTATCAAATTTGTGAGTAAACTCTTTGTGGACTCTGATGGGCTGTCAAGAAAACAGTGTGCAGAGTCCCCAATGGATGCCAAATCAGCCTCCAACAGAGCGAGCTGAAGCTCTCGCCTTGCTTTTTGCACAACATAAACCATCAATGAAGCCGCTATAAGAATTTGGAAACAAAACACAATATAACCGGTGGCAGCTGTGGATCTGTCCTCCAATACATCTTGCATCGAACGCAAGCTACTGCCCAAGTAGATGTTGATCAGCTGCGCAGGTATAAGTCCGATAGCGCTAGCTAAATGATACTTGATACCTCCTATGCCACTGACCTGAAAAATCGATACCCTGTTGAGAAACACACATCTTATATAAAATTATTCCAAGTTAATGGACTTACTGCAAAAATAGTGTTCTGCAAACCAAATGGAATTGGCGTTAGTCTTGTAAACAGCACAACCTTGAAAGTTTGTGGTCCTGAAATGACTCTGAGTATTGCTCTGGCAGTGTCACTCTGCAGTAGTGCTCCAATAGGCAAACTAGAAGACAGACTGCTCAAAATAAAATGGGCAATAGCAATGCCAAGATTGGCAGAGAGCACCACCATAGCTGTACCCTCGACCAGTCCAAATAAATAGCCACTAGCGATGACTAGGAACAAATAGCCAACGATGATGGGAAACGAGACAACGGTAAAGAGGGCTATCATAATTATCATGACAAGCCACGTGTTTTGATGTTCTATCCAATAAAGTAGGACCCTTATATAGTCCCTGCAGATGAAGGTGATGGCACCCAGGAATGCAAGGGTGCCTATGATCACTATGACATAGCATATAGAGTTTGAATTTATATAATTAGATCTGGCTCCAGCTGAGCTCTTAAGTGGCCTTATTCCAGATTCTACCGTTTCTATAGTGATAATATCCATCCTGGAAACTGTATGATCCAAACATGATAAAATATTAACGTGTTAATTTACCAAATTTAGATGAGTAGCAACGACGTGCTCTCAAATAAGTGTAAAATATACTCAAGTAAATACTGACTGTATGGAGAGCCCACTTTATAGTCAAAGAAGTCTGTCAGTCCATGCAAAAAGATGGATGTGTCTCTCTACTGCCACACCTGACATTTCGAAAATGCTGAGCTTCAACGCGTTATCGTGGTAATTATCGGTTTGCACGTCATCATTTTTTTAACCATTCATATTTTACTACAACATAAAGATGCAATGGTATATTTCATTAACCTACTGGTTTATCTCACTTGTAACCTGAAATTCTTGCTTTTGTAGTTTTCTCTTTGTTGCCTTCGATACGTCCAATGCAGGCCCTATGATGTGAATTATCGTCATGGATAAACGTTGAAAAAAAAGTGTCTTTACTTATACTTAGTCATTATTTAATGACTCACTAATCTAATCGACACCACAAATAATTTTAACTTGTACTTATTTACTTGTTTCGTTTGACGTGTGTTCCATTGCGTGCACGTAGAGAGGGTAGCATATATTATAGAGAGGTCAGTGGCGGATCTAATAAAATAACGACAGAAAGCTGTGTGGGCCCCCCACGCAAGGAGAGATCAATAGTAAAACAGATGATAATATGCAATCAATCGTCAAAGTAAAAAACTTTTTTTCATTCAATAATGAAAACGGTAAATCTTAAAACTATGTTTCAATGAAAAATGAATTTATTTGCACGTTTTTAAAGTTTTGGATTGAAAATTGGATTGCAAATTGTGCCTGAAATTTTTTTAGAGTATTGATGACCGACCAGTGTGCATAAATTTATTTTTAATCTTGCGTTTGTTTTCAAAGTTAAACTTTATTGTCGGTTGTGGAGGTCCTTGGTGACCAATGGTCCCTAAGTGCTCTAATATGAATCCGGCACTGAGTACGGGTTCCAATGATACGAATGGTAACCAGTATTGGCAATATCTCACCAAGTTAGCGATTTTTCACTGATGATGGAGGTGACTAATCAGTATTTTTAATTTCACAATGGTAATTTATTCGTCGTTTCGTAACATCAGAAATGCCTGGCACTTTTAACGCTCTGACACTGCATCAGATGCTATTTTTTTTCATCAAGTATAATAATGTACTCTGATTCATCTAAAAATAACAGCTATTCAATAACTTATTGCAGATAAGTACATAAACTATAAAATTAAAACAAAAACAGTTTTTGTTCATAAAAATTTTGTTATCGGGTGCAGCTCGGGACAAAAAAGTATATAACTTCATCATCATTCAAAATCAATTTTAAAAAAAATGCAACACTTGAATGTGTAAGATAAAATTTTCAGTGTCCAGGAGTTGACAGTTTATATCTTTATTTTTATACTTTCTCGCATAGAGGGACTATATGCGTCGATCGTCACGCTTCCATAAACGAACTGTTTTTCTTTAGTTATTTTATATTAGACGGTGTAATTAGAAAATACTCTTGTTTTGGAGCCGAATCGTCCCCTTTTTCGCGTCAATAATGAATGTATGTATTTTACGTCAGAGTTTGAAAAAAATCAATGGGTGGAAACATGATTATAGTAAGTGAACTCATGAATTTAGGATTGAAGAGAAATATGAAAAATTTTCCCTTTCTTTAATACTTTTTTCAATTACTCTCTTATTAATCTTGTTGTGCCGATTAATTTGTTGCGTTGTGTACAGTTCGTAACTAAGTATACGTCAAAGTTTATTGATGTGTTTTCTTACTTTTACTCGAAACTTTTGTAAAAATTCTGAAGAACGCAAGTTTTTTGTGTTTTCATCCTGAGATCTCGTGGCGCTTTTCATAACGCGTGCACTGTGTCCAAGTGTAACTGATGTATAAATAACATGCGTTCTTCAAAATTTTCACGTATCAATTGCAGTCCTCGAACACACCTATTAAGTATCTTACAGAACAAAAACAATAGCCTTTTGTATTACATTCAGAGTTTACTTTTGTTTCAATTCGTTCAGTCTCTGTCGAATATTGCTTTAACTTAATAATTTTTGTCTCTCTCTCACTCTACGCGGGAGATTTTTGCTGTATGCTGTAGTGCTCTGAGCAGCACATTCGCTATGGGTATAGATAAGTATATTCATACACATTTTTATAAACTTTCAAGTAATTTTATTTCTCGCCTAGTACCAGACTACAATCCTTCTTGTAATCTATATACTGCTTGGATTTTTTTGCACGCTATTAATTACACAAATAATAAATAATTATTTTGTATTTCTTAGTCCATTAATGAAAACGTACCTTTGTAAAACTTTTATAATTGTTTTCTTTATTCCTATAAACAGTCGATAAAGTTTGAAAACAGTTGAGCTAACGTGTAGAGTGCACACGGCACTTGCATAATGCTTCCAAAAACTAGCAATAACGGTACTTGATAAAAGTTATGATTATTGAGCTGACATGTTGTATAAATAACAACATTATACGTATGCTCAATCATTACTCTAGCCCAATCTCACGATTGCGTATCCAGCCTACCGTCAGTATCGCTAGCCCCGTTTGTATTGCGATTACTATTCACCTGATCCTGTGCTATCAAACTGGACAACAGTTGATGGTGGATATTTCGACGAAAAGCGTTGGCGTCCGTCGACGCATCGATCGAAGCAGAATAAGAAGAAGACGATGACGATGCAGCCGATGATAACGATGATAACGTTGACAACGACGACGATGCTGGTGTCGTCAACACCGAGGCACCATCTCGGCTGTGGCCGCCGAGTCCTCGCATATTGCTTTCGTTGAACATGACCACCCGCCGCATCAAGTTTTCCGCCTGGGTCATTTGCCGTAGCGTACGGGACGGATCTCGTTCTGAATTATTACTGTTCGGTTCGTTGTTGTTGCTGTTGTTGTTGTTGCGCGTATCGGTATTGATTTGCAGCGATCGATTGCTCAAATTCGAATCCGAGTGGACGCGCCTGACGCTGGGCTGGCTCATTAGGTTTGACGAGTCTAGGTATCGGTAATTCGACAAGTACGGATTGTGCCTGCCATGGCCTAAATTTTGCAAGTACGTAATACGACGCGCGAGAATAGCTCGTTCCATGCTGTCGATGCGATTTTGTTGTCGGAGAAACGATTGAGTCAAGTTGCCGTTTCTAGCGCGATTGTGCGGGTGGTGCGGCTGAACTAGGGAGCCGTTGGTCACGTCGCTGGCGTCAACAGGAGGTCGGCTTGTCGGGGGTGGATTGCTGCTACTATTCCCAGGAACGCCTGCCACGGCTTGCGATGCGATTAACGATCGATTGTTTAAGCGAAGTGCCGGATTGGAATTACTATTGCCGCTACTTCTTTGCCGGTCGTTCGGTAGGTCTTGATGTCCAGGGTCCGGAATTTCTGGTGCAGTTGGAGCCAACTGACTCTCTTGGATATCTGAAATTTAATTATTTTGAGTAATCGCATTGTTACAATAATTATGAATTCGAACGAAATGATATAATAACCCATGGGTAGCCACGGCCTGTAATTTGGTGCCGAAGGCATTTGATTCCGATTAACTACAGCTGCTATATTTGAATGTCTGTTGTACTCTGCTATCATTGGCATGTCGTTAAAAGTAACTCGTGGCGATCTACTCGAAGACAACGGCATGTCCAACATATTGTTGGCCGAGTATGCCTGCCTTTGAATCATTTGTGATGCCATAGGCACCGTTCCTTGGAGGAACCTTCCCAAATTGCTACTATTAGTGTTGACACCGTTTGTACTGCTACTGTTACTGCCGCTATTATCATTGGTGGACTGTGATCTTTGGCTTACAGGATAATCCCCAGCTTGAACGTTAACGTGATTTCCTCCGCTGTTTCTTGTCCTCAAACAACTTCTGATCCTCGTCGCCGTCCCGTCACTTCTGTTATTTGGATTGTACGGATGCTGACGTTGGCTGTCACGCGGTATCAAGTGTTTGTACTTGTTCAATTCTTCCGCAGTCAATTCTCTGGCGTCCGAGTCAACTCTATAGACTGGAATTTGGTTATAAGGTTTCGGCTGAGATGCCAGAGGACTAATTTTATCATTTGTAACTTCGTTGGCATCAAGATCCTGAGATATACAAAATTTCATTTTTCGACATCATTACAATTATGTTTTTTATTTTATTTATAACACACTTATGTACCTTTGATTCACATGGATTTACAAATGCTTCCCTGCAAAGTTCTGATATTCCCTTCTTTACTATTTTACTGCTATTTCTGTAATCTATATTAGGCACAACTTGATCTTCTCCTTCATCTCCGATTGGAATAGGGACTTTGAACGTCACTATTATCGAAGATAATTTGTCAAGCACTTGGATCGCAGTAAAGCGTTTGCTTGGTTGAAGATTTAATAAGTTCTTGATTAAGGAAACTGTTCCATCAGATATTCTACCATCACTTAAAAAAGCAAAAAAATTAAAATAAAGGGAAGTTCGAAAAAAATTATAAGTCGGAAAATTTAATTATTCAACTTACAGTGGTAAGCAGTAATTGGCAGCTTTAATTTTATTAAATAATTGTGTAGGATTACTATCATAAAAAGGAAATTGTCCGTATAACATTGTATACAAAACAACCCCCAAAGCCCACATGTCTGAAGGTTTTCCAAGATATGGTTTTCCACACAATACATCTGGTGAAATGTAAGCAGGAGATCCTCTTTGATCTTTTAATAAATCACTCTCACTAGCCAAGTGTTTGCCCAAACAAAAATTGGTGATGGTTACCTGTGGATTAAAAAAAAAAAAAACAAAAAAAAATCGTTCCTATATGTCAAACGAATATTTTCTACGTCATATGGAAAAATTAACATCAATATAAGTTACCTTTCTTGTTTGTCGATTTAAAACTAGATTTCCTAATTTAAGATCTCTGTGCACCACATTTTTTTCGTGTAAACACGCAACGATCCTCACAGTATCAAAAAATATAAACAGACTCTCTTTTTCAGTCAACTTTTTTTCTCTTATAACGTAGTGCTGTAGAATTATAAACTCGTCACCACTGAATTCATGGCATGCCAAGTAGTCAAGTATTAGACACAGTCTTTGCCTAGTTTTGCCAGTATAAACAGAAGTACCCGAACTTGTGGCCTCTTCTTCCAATGCATAATCCTTTGGTACAATAATTATTATCATATGAATTTTAGGTGTCCCTTGGAAATCGCAGGTTGTCAACAAATTCAATTTCACATACCTTAAAAAATCCGTGATGATGCACAACCCCATCTTGATTTTGCAAAAGACTCAGCAAAGAATACTCTGAATGCAGCAGCATCTTCCCTTGCCTGTCATCTTGAGTCTCACACTGTGTAGAACCCTTCAGAGTCAAAATCTTCATGGTATAAAATTTATCTGTTCCCTCTCTTCTAGCCAAACATTGTATTATACTTTTCACTGGTGACGAGCCCATAATAGGCCCCAGTATGTAAGAACCAGCCTTTTTGACAATCTTTGGTGAAACCAGAGTTCCAGGCTTTGGTACCTCAATACCAAAACAGTCATTATTATCTTTCTCACTCCTTTTCACGTTCAAGTTTTGCTTGGATTTATCACAGATATGTTGGTTGGTTTCTTTTGTATAAGGTTCTATTGCACTTTTTTCTAGGGACTGATTTGGCCTTACATGTGTTTTATCACTTACAGCCATAAGCTCTGGTACATTTACAATGTCACTTGTCTCTATACTTTCAACAGAGATAGAAGCTACTGATGAATCAATGCGAATGCACGCATTATTGGAGCTCAACATTTTATAAATAAGACACTTGCTTGTTTGTTTATTCATTCAGTATTATCACTATCACATACATGCATATTTTATGCATAAATAACACTTACTGGAATTTAAGAAAATTGCTTACATGGACCATTATTTGGTTATTTGGTTATTTAATTCGTCACTTTAATATTTACATGGATACACACATTTTAACTATTGAATAATGCAGCTAATAATAAAGTCACAAAATACCTCTGCATTTCTTAAATTAATGAAAATTGGTTTCACTAAGCAAAATCCATAGTGATATAAACACTGGCTTACACGTACAATTTAAGTTAAATTAGCTTGACTCTATTCAAGTTCGAGCTTCAAATTTGTTTAGGTTATGGTCACTGTATGCTCACGAGCATAGCAATTTTATTTTGTATCAATCAATATTTATGTGAAAATTAATTAATAAGTGCAATCAATGTGAAAGAATATTAAAAATTGAAGTATTCATATGAGTATGTATTAAAAATATGCGCATGATATAATAGTTGCGTGCAATACACTAACATTTAACAAAGTATATATTTTTGTAATAAATTAAAGAACAGTAAACACTTTTTATTTTTGTTAAAGTCGGTCAACTGGCAAATTTTTTATTATTTGAAAAACTCTACTCTACTAACACAGCAATTGTACTACAACTTCAACATATTCGAAGAGTTTCAGTATTATTATTAATTTTCAACCTAGAATAACTGCCGCTATTGTCATCGCTGACATCACTCGATACACTAAAGCTTTCACTGTACTATCACTGATGCGCAATCGTTATCATAATCGCTATTTTCGTTATCAGTTTCAATTAATCATAACTTTGTAATATTAAATACCCAGCCGATTCTTGAGTTTTGAAGGTTGACCAATGAATTGGAAATACTATTTTTCATATTGACAAGATTCAAGTAATTCGTATTTGATGACCTTAAAGAGCGATTACCATCATATATTTAAACTGCAACTTAACTTCCTACATGTTAACATGTTTCAGATCCACGGGGTTGCTATTTGTTCGACAGCCAAAAATGCTCGGATATTTCTAAAAAAAAAAGTGAAAGAAGCAAATAATATAATTAATTCACTACGATCAATCATGTACGGAACTCGAAATATGTATATGAAAAACAAGAATAAATAAAAGCAAATATTACCAACTGTAGTCGTAAAAATAACGGTCTGAATTTTATTTTTTATCATTTGTATGCTATTCAACACTATAAAATTATCAACAATATCATTATGGTTTAAATATTTGACCCATCTTTATGTTTATTCTATCATATAATAATCCGACTGTCGAACGAATCATATTGTGCACTGTCTCTATTTACAAGGTATAGTCGACAAAACTTGGTTAAAAAATTTTAAGTATTTTGAATCACCAATATTACGGCAACATTCTTTTGAGCAAATATCAATACATGTACCTAGTTTAAAATAGTCGTGAATTTATAAACATTGAATGATGTAATTTTTAGGAATCTGTGTAAAATAATATGCAGTATTCGAGCTGGATATATTAAGATAAAAGATTGATTGTCACGTGAATGCATTAAGTCTTTCTATTCGTTGTGTGATTGGTCAAGACAGTTAAATTTGAAGATAAAATTTTGAAAAATAAATAGAAATTAATTTAAATTTGTTGGTTGAATGAAGACTAAAACTGTCATAAACATGTTATATGTTTTATATTTCTTTAAAATTCTTGGAAACAAATATGTTTGATGAAAACTTTGGGGGTTGGCGAGCGAAGCGTGCAAGGGACGGAGACTAGTAGTTTAAAAAGGTGATTGTTAGAGGAAGTTAGAGTGAAAAACTTTCCGAGGCCACGATTATATATTTGAACTTTTTGATGTAAATTAATTATTTTTTACCTGCTGCAGTCCATGATTGGGTACAGTGAATCTATTCCCGAGTATCAAATCTTGTTATTGGCAAACGAAACTCAATACACAGTTTTATCGATCGATTTATTACTATGTAATGCAACAGCGAGATACCAATTTCTGAAACATATTTAAATTGAAGTGATACAAATCACGGCTACAGTCTTTGATTTTTTTTCGTACGTTACATAAAGTAACATTCGAGGTAACATTTATAATAGATCGAGCGCGCAGTGATTTACAACGTATTATAGGACCAATTTACTTCTTATAAAAATGTACTTTTATGCAAAGGCTTCGGTTATTATCACTGTGCATGAATGAATACATCTAAAGAAGGTACCTCGTGAAAAAAAAGGAGCGAGATTTAGTAGGTTGATAAAAAGGTGTTATATGGTAAGCGGCAGGTGCCGATGGCGATTGAAAATCCATTTACACTCGGTTTACACACATACTCTGCGATTTTTTTTCTTTCGATAAGAGAGATAATGGCAAGCAATTTAACTGCACCTAATTTTCGAAAATCTCGGTAGACGCAGCAAAACGAAAAAAATCTTTCAAGCAATCATGATCATCATCTGCCTTTTTGCCGGAGAATATGTAAAATTGTATGCAAAACAGAAAAAGAGAGGCTATAAGGAAGAAAAGGAGGTAAAGGGAAGTCGGAGCAGCCTCTCGAAAAATAAATCGAGTATGAAGGCGAGTTGGAACCCGATCGAGCCCTACAAAAAAAAAAAAACAAGACGAAAAA
>JAPYYV010008844.1:1528-13863 GCA_030522625.1 Copidosoma aretas | reverse complement strand
GCTTCAAAATAAGCCATCGCACATATTTTTATGTTGTTTCTAATTTTTCCCACGCAAGTTATCCGGTTGACGCGGATCGTCCCATATATATACATGTATATACACATATACATAAACGGGCATAAGGTATTAAATGCATATGATATAATAACCTAACTTATAGAAACAATAAAAAATGCTGTATCTTGAAAGGGAATCAATACATGAAAAAAAAAAAAAAACAATTTTTAGGTGTTCCCTAATGGGGAACTAACTTATCGAGGCACACAAATCCGGAGAGGTACAATGTAGACCGTAAATTTTTGTTATTTTGACTGTATTTTTATAAACTCGAGCTAAAAATTTCTTTTTATGCCAGCGGCAGCGAAAGAAAACTTTTTCATCCTCTGGAGAATTAGAAATGACCACAGTCGGAAGTAAAGGAGCCTCAGATCGTCAGTTTATCATCCTCGGCTTCGACTTGGACGACAATACTCGGACGATCTCGAGGACGATCTAAGACTTTCTTTGCTTTTCTGGCCTAAGGTGGTAGTACACTATTACAAAAGTAAAGCATATTTGCAAAGGGAATACGGGCCTGCACACATTTTTTTTAAAAATCTCGTTGCAAAATAACCTTCGAAATCAAACAAAAATTGTTTCTTGCCACTAAAATATTTTTTCCTTTTATTTACGATATAGTTCTATTATAAATTATAAAAAAATACTTTATTATCATATCGTGTATTACTTAGTTTTAACAAAATCAAGTTCATTAACAGCTCCTTTTAAAGTTTTACTTCTGCCTGGGTCCCGAGACCCCACACCGTTATATTATTTTCCTTTAAATCTTTCTGTTAGCAATAATATATCGAGTTTGTATACGTTTTCATGTGCAGCGCAGCTGTCATAACAATTGTCGAAGTTAATTTAAAGCCAGTTTTTTGTCTTTTTATGTTTATTTTTCATACAGGACGAAAGACAATTTTGTGCTTACAAAGGATAATGTAGTGAATATTAGTACCCCATGTTTGCTGTTAAAAATAAACAGTTCTAGGAGTTTATCCTTGACAAGTGGCACATAGCATTGAAGCTTCTCAAATTTTCTACAGACTAGCACTTTAAGGACCTACGGTAATCGGTTATTCTCGAATGTTATAAGCAATTTTGGAATCTTAAATAACCTCAAACACGTGATGCAGCGTAGCACGGCAGAAAACTTTTTCACAAAATTGTTCCTCAGTTTTTCCTTTTTAATATTTTGATCTGAAAAGGTCTACACACATCTATGAAAGGTTAATGCAGCACTTAGTAATAAAAATATTGTGGTTATCAAAAATTTGCCCCATACTTATAACGATAAAAGTTGTGATTGTAAGGTTAGATTTTTTTTAAAAACACAGTCAAACTTATCAGCTTTTTAAAAAAATACGAGAAACTACACAGTCCGAGGAATGTCTGTAAATATTTTGAGCCTGATTTTTTAAGGTGACCAAATCTGTTCCGATGTACAAAATGCACAGTAAAGACATTAATCGCATAAGATTTTGTAGGTCTCGATCGATTTATGAGTTTTTTTTTGCAAATCTACTAAAATAGTTTTCTTCACACAGTGTGCATCTCTGCAGGGTGGTCCCTGCGCCCAAGGGCACTTGCGAAGCAATTTTACCTACTTAGGGCACACCAGCCCCTTAAAACGATTGATTGTGTAACCTAATCCCTTATCTCATGAGTCATTGTAAAAAATAACGTACGCAACTCTGGTTACACATTCGTGTTATAAAATGGCACCCTTTCTCGGCAAATATGGCAAACCATACGCTGCAATCAACACTCATGTATAAATAAATTTTTGTATCACTCTGTCCCTGCACGTTTCGCGCGCCAACCCTCAATTTTTAATCAAACATTCATTTTTATACTTTTAAAGAATAATAAAACATTCCAACAAATATTTTCAATTTAAAAAAAAAAAACATACATTATAACACAATCAAATAAAAAAAGACTTATAGTAGTTTTCGTTACAAATGTGCATCTCTCCAGGGCGGGCCCTGAGCCTAAGGGCTCTTGCAAAGCAACGTCCGAGGGACTGTTGGGACCCCCCTGGTCGGATGCATATACGTGACAAATACTATTTTTCCTACCGAGGATGTATTAGGGTTTCAAAAGTGCTCAAGGTAGGAACAAAATTTTAATCACTTTTAAGTGAATTTTATAAAATCTTGTTTTTTAATTTTCCCACCCTCAGCAATCGCTTGGTAAAGCCGAAAAGTTCCACTTTGGGCCCATGACACATGCACGAAAAGTACTTTGGGCCCTTACTTTGCGCCCCATAGGGAGAAATAGTAATTTTCGTACGAGATTGGAAAGGCTCTAATTTGCGAGCCAAGAGATTTACGGCACGAGGCGCAGGCGAGGGACGTAAGAACGTTCGTAAAGAAGCCATTACGATCAAGTTACGAATGCTGTTTGTCCTACCGAGGGTGTACTAGGGTTCCAAAAAGGCCCGAGGTAGGAAAAACATTATTCTTCACAAAAACATCGGTATTATTTACAATTTTGTAACCCGAGCATCATTTCGCTATGATACACATGAAATAAAAAATAGTCCTTTTTTGACCTACGCGCAAACAGAATAGTAGTTTTCGTCACAAATGTGCATCTCTCTAGGGTGGTCCCTGGGCCCGACGGCACTTGCGATGCAACGCCCGAGAAACTGTTGGGACCCCCCTGGTCGGATGCACATGAAAGGCGAACGGTGTTTTTTCCACCAAGGGTGTACCAGAGTTGCAAAAGTACCCGAGGTAGAAATAATTTTTTTCGTCGTTTCTCGTGTGTTATAACGAAATAATTTTCGTGTTTAAAAATCTTGAATAAGATCCCTGATACCTAAATAAAATCATTTTTTGTGACACTCCAGCTGCCAGTAGAAAGAAAATATTGTATCTAAACGTACTTATCATGTTTGTTCCAAATAATCTTTAAAACTTTAATTGAATAAATGCCCATATATATAAATCAATTCATAGTTTAATTCCCATTTATGCTATAAATATCCGCAACTTCGAAGAGTGGAAAAACAGATGACAAGTTTCGTAGTAGATTAAAAATCTGTTGGCCACAGAGCAGTTTAAAGAGCTGATTCTGTTTCATCTACAGAGGGCGGAACCATCAACAGAAAAAGTAACGGACTATGCAGAACCTAACCAGGTAGAACCAACCATGAAAATCGTTTCAAAAGCCATGGACCAACATTACTCTGACTTTATATGTAATACATGTAGATCCAACGATTATCAAAAAACGGTAATAAATGGTATTTTTCTTATTGCGTGCGCCTTATAATCATATGCAGAACATTAAAACATGTAGATATGGTTTTCAAACACATGTGTAATATACCCTCACATAAATCTAAAGCAAAAGCTAATGAATGTATCGGAGTTTCAAGTTCTGCTATTATAAAGAAATTCGACAAGTTCAAAAAGATGATCAAATAAAGCGATGCAATGCAAGACTCTGATAATAAGGAGGAAGATAGTGATTGGGAAGAAAGTTGTATTATCAAAAACACTTTGAAAGGTGTATTTTTTGAGAATTAAAAATTCTACCAAATATACAGCAACATTCATGTTACGATTAAACAAGAAGCTAGAAATAATAATGAAAAGTTCAACGATAAAAATGATAAGAATCTATTTTATTCTTTAGAGTTTCCGGAACATCTTCATTGTTCATGGATACCATATGTAGTTCTATGGAGTTTCCATGATTTAAATCTTGTAGATCCCAATGTTCCTCGCATTAGTAATGCCTACGCAGAAGCTGAAAACAAAGTTATAAAACCAGAGGTTTTTAAAAACTTGACTTACAATTAGACATCTATTGGCGATTCAGATAGAAAGTTAAACCGAGAAAAGGTAATTGGTGCAATTAAAATGAGAGCCAAAGTAAAAAAATTAAAAACGAAAACCAAACCAAGATATCCCTCTACAACCTTAAATCTCTTTTTGAAAGAAGAATAGGATAAACGACCTGCTCCTTCGAAATGGAAAAATCAGTTAAATATTTATAATATACAAGAACGTTTAAAAAAATTCAAATTTTATGACGAGCCGAAAAATGACGAGAATTTAGCGGAAACAAATAAAAGGCTTGATTTCAAAGCACCGACTAAGGTTGATGATGAATTAGAAAGCAAAGAAATAGGGAATGAAACGGAGGAGAAGGAGGTTGATAATAGTGACTCTGACGGTAAATGTATAAATTCTCTCAATGAAGATTTATCAGATTTCTAATTAGAAAAGCCTGACAAGAAATCAAAAAATTATGATAAAACGTTTAACAACGGATTATTCAAAGATCCAAGTTGCTACTTCAAATCAAAATCTGGTAACGTTGCTATTGGTATATATGGCTCAGAAAATTGCGTCCTAAGTGGAACCTACGAATTGTCTGCCAAGCAATTCGTCTCACTCAGAGGAACTCTATGGATACATGGGATAGTGTTAGGCGCATTTGCGGCGGCATACGCTGACGAGTGGAAAGGTGTTACCTATATATCTACTGATTGTAGGGCTTACTTTGTTGGAGAACATTGTACGTCAAGATAATGTTATATTCATGAGGTTAATAAATTTAAGTGTACGTTGAAAAAAGAAGTAATGATGCCGTACCTCTGTAACAGCCATATGCATTGACTTATAATCAATACATAAGATGGAACTGTACTGTTTTTAGATCCATACGAAAATGACAGTGACAAAGAAAGGTTGCTAAATGATTTAAAAAGTTTTATCGACTATACTGATTCTTCCTTGAAGCTTTTAAAAAATATGGACTTTAAATTCATACACTCACCGAACAGACCTATTTAACTAACCGAAGATGGCCATAGTTGTCGAACGTTGACACTTTCGTACCGTTCAAATCAAACTACAATACTACTGCTCATCGGATACATGTTGCACGCACGTTACTACTGAAATATGATAACATGAGGACTATGTGTATTGTGTGCTCTGGAGAAACTTCAACGGATCGGACAAAGTGCGATGGTTGTGATCGATTTTGGCTCAACCAATTTTTATATAAAACCAATATTCCATCTGATGAGGAAGACACACCAAGTATTGAAAAACGTACCAAAAAGAAGAAACAAAAAAAAACAAATCCGTCATCAAGTATCATCCATGCAGGCGGTGACTTTATCTGCAGAATATACAGACGTCATTTCGATGAAGAGTAGATGATAGTCTTAATTTTTAACACTAGTGGTAAAACGGGGATTAAAAAGAATTGTACATATTTCAAGCAAGAGTTTTACTGTGCATGAAAATATATAAGCAGAAATTAAAAAGAATCTTATAAGTAAGTACCTGATCATCTACGCAAAAATTATTCGTCGTTGTTCTGGAGTTTATAAATATTACGTATTTTGCCATATTGCAACGCAGGTTGTATGAGCATGAATCAAATAAGAAGGTTAAACCAATTAAAAAGAATCTTACATATTTCAAAAAATTTGTCACTAACATGAGACAAATTTCAGACAACATGTCTCCATTTGATCTCGATATAAAATATAACCCATGTAATAAGATTTTAGGCAGATTGTTTATCACGTAATTCAGTATCAGAAAAAAACACCGAAGAACATGAAACATCAAGAATAAAAATAGTAAATTTTCTGGCATTAGATAAAATAGTCAATAATCAAAAACAATTGAAACTAGACAATTAGTTCAAAATAAGAAATAACATAATTTATAAAGTGCTGAATAATAGGAGGAAAGTTTGGCTAACTAAAGAATTTAGAACCGAATAAATCAAAAATATACAGAATAAACAAGGACACGTAGGAACAAAACAGTTATTTCTCGCTGCAGCAACACTTGTTGGATTATTTCTCGACCTTTTCCTTCTATCAACTAAGCCTCTGACTCCGAGGCTTATAAATCATATATGCAGGGAATATACGCATGCTAATACGTAAGCAGAGATAAAAAAGAATTTCACGTATTTTAAAGAACTCTTTACTGACAGCAATGTATGCATGAAAATACGTTAACAGAGGTAAGAAAAAATATCTTACATTTACACAAAAATTACTTTTGGCTGTTATAGAATTGATCAATTTGTGAGGGTTCTGTTGTAGTGCATACATGCTGTCTAAGTATGAATTAGAAGGCAGGGTAAAACGTAGATTCAAAAGAATCTTACATATTTACAAAAGGTTATTGCTAACAGAAATATATGCATAATGATATGTAGGTTTCGTTTAAAGATAATCTTACGTATTTTTAAAAAACTGCTGCTTTCCGGGTATGTACGCATTAAATTACGTCAACAGAGTTTCTTATGAAGAAAATCTTATAAGTATTTGAGTACCACTGAAAATATTGCTTGTTGTAGAATCAATCAATGGCAAGCATCTCCTTGTATTGCGAGCATATGGTCTAAGGACAAATCAGAAGGCGGAATAAGACGGAGAATGAAAAGAATCATACATAGTTTGAAAAATTTTGTCGCTAAAAGTAATGTACAAATCATAATACTTAAGTAAAAAAGGAAAAAAAAATGAATTCCAAAAAAATGTATGAATTATGAACAATACAAAGTGTTCTTAATGTTCGAATCGTCAAATTGAAAAAAAATGAAATAATCACAGTACTGAGACGTAATTTATGTATATCAGCTGAATTGAAGTGAATAAACAGCAATAATGGAAAATAGCACACTATCAACAGCTACAGCTCAAAGCTACCAAGCCATGATTAAGAAAACTTTTAATGCTGCCATACGCGTACGTCGGTCTCAAGCCTGGAAACGCAGAGAGAAAGTTTTCTTTGTCATGAACAAGAATTTGTAAAAAAATGGCAAGCAAAGTAAGAACAACATTGGTCCAAGCTAATGCTTACCAGCTTAAATTTGTGCAGGCATGATACTATGACGTACAAAACAGAGACGACTGTTAGCGTATAATCGTTGCGCTGACAGCTACAAGCCGTAAACCGCACAGAACACTGTTCTTGCATATGAAAATTTTAAACATATATTTGTTTGGTGAAGTAGATCATCCAAAATACATTAGATACAGATTATATGTTGGTTAACAATAATAAATACTGACGCAAATGTACCAAGTTCAGAAAGTACTACACCTATAACGTCGTATGGACCTCACTTCTTAATCTAGATGTGATTTACGTGTATCATGCATTGCTCGTGTTAAAAAACAAGAAAATACAAAATTAATAAGTTATCCACTTGACGTGAGAAATAAGTTTTTTGAAATTTCTATTAATAAAAAGGGAAAGAGTGAGCAAAGTTATATTTTATAGCCTTTGACATTCACGTTCTATTGTACAATACAGAAATGATCAAAAACTAAGAATAATAAAAATTATTCACATGTAACATGACCGTATTCTTAAAAAAGTATCAATTACGTGATACTGTCTATACTAAAAATTCTATAAGTAAATCAGGTTGTATTTCCGAGCGTAGAAACCGTACACACGCGTGTTTCGCATGTATACTCAGGATAAAATTAAAAAAATCCTGAATATTCATGTGTAACCTAAACATTTCCGTAACAAACAATATACTTTCAATACATTCACAATAATATCAAGATGGATAAAGATATAATCGCATATATAATTGACTCTAATGGCATTTACCTATTAAATCTTTTCTCAACGCACAGCATGAAGCCTCCATACGTGATATAAGTCGCTATATTTTTTAGAATAGTCCTAATATTATTGAACTTTTAATTTCGATGAATTTCTTTCAAATTCATACCAAGTAAATTCGATTAGTCAAATTAAAATTATTGATTAGACGAGAAAAACCACCTTGACCCCGAAGTCGAGCCGGGGAGCTCCTTCTTGCCGGGAAGTCACGCTACCACTTGCGCCACCGAGGCCTCGGCGATTCCCCTCGTCTCATCAAGTCAAATTCTAAGCGCTATTCTTTTCAGCCAAAGCGTACTTCCAATACATTTACAAAGATTCCAAGATAGGCGAAGATATAATCGCATACATAAATGACTCTAATGGCATTTACCTATCAAATATTTTTTTAACGCACAGTGCGAAGCCTCTATACGTAATAGAAATCGTGTTATTTTTTAACAACGCTGTACGTTGAAAAAAAATTTGACAGGTAAATGTCATTAGAGTCATTTATATATGCGATTATATCTTCACCTATCTTATAATGATTGTAAATGTATTGAAAGTACGCTTTGGCTGAAAAGAATAGCGTTAAGAATTTGACGATTAGAATTTGACTTGATGAGACGAGAAGAATCGCCGAGGCCTTGGTGGCGTAAGTGGTAGCGTGTCTTCCCGGCAAGAAGGAGCTCCCCGGTTCGACTCCGGGGTCGAGGTGGTTTTTTTCGTCTCATTAATGATGTTAATTTGACTACTCGAATTGACTTGGAATAAATTTAAAAGAAATTTATCGAAATTCCATGTTTATTAAAATTAGGGCTATTTTAAAAAACATAGCAATTTATATCACGTATGGAGGCTTCGCATTGTTCTTTAAAAAGCTTTGATAGGAAAATGCTACTAAAGTCATTCATATATACAACAATATAGTTTGTTTTATTGTTCAATTTCATAGTGTCATATTAAAGAAAGGGTAGGTTCCCAGACGTTAAGACTGCACACATAAGTGTGCCATCCATAGAGGTATAAAATGAAAAAACTCGCGCATCAAATTTTCCATGGGTAGCACGACCCTTTTTCTAAAAAAATTATTAATTTTTCCCAATTTTACAATTTTAAAGTGTCATGTAAAAGAGAGGTTAGGTTTCAAGTAGTTCAAACTGCAATCATAGGTGTGTCATCTATACAGGTATATAATAAAAAAATGATAGTTGAAATATATTATGGGCAACATGGACCTTTTTCTAAAAAAATATCAATTTTTCCAAATTTTACAATGTCATAGTGTCATATTAAAGAGAGGTTAGGTTTCCGGACGTTTGAACTTTACACAAAGGTGTGTAATATATACAGGTGAACGATGAAAATATTATTATCCTAAATTTGTATGGATAACACAACCCTATCTCTAAAATCCTATAAATTTTACCCAGTTTAACAATTTTAAAGTGTTATATAAAGGAGAAGTTAGGTTTCCAGACGACCAGACTGCACACGTAGGTCTGGCATATATACAGGTATAAATAAAAAACTCATACATTAAATTGATCGTAGGTAACATGTCCTTTTTTCAGAAATACTATCAATTTTTCATATTTTTACAATTTAAAAGTGTTATGCAAAGTAGAAGTGAGGTTTCCAGACGTCCAAATTACACACATAGGTGTGTTATAAGTACTTATATAAAAAAAAAACTTATACATCAAATTCATCATGGATAACATGACTGTTTTTCCAAAAAACTATCGATTTTTTCTAATTTTACAATTTCAAAGAGTCATATAAAGAAGCGCTTAGGTTTTCGGACCTTAAAACTGCACATGTAAGTTGATCATTTGTACAGGTATACAATGACAAAATATAGTCCTAATTTTTTGTAGGTAACACTAACATATTTAAAAAAAATATCAATTTTACTCATTTTAACAATTTAAAAGTATTATGTTAAGGAGAGGTTATGTATCTGGACGTCCAAACTGCAAACATCGGTCAGTCATCTATACGGGTTTTTAACTACATTTGATATTTTTAAGGTACTAGTCGACCCACAGTCACGCATGCGCAGTAAACCTTACATGGACGAAAAAATATTTTGCGTGTGTACGTGCGCATAACCCATTCTGCATTTGTATAGATATATTATCTCTGCTTAGCTGTCGGCATTCAGTAAAAATTGCAATCTATCGATCAAGATTATTCAACAACCATACCCCTGAGCATATTCATGTTTAAATACTTGATGTATTAAAATATTTTATGTTATCTGTTAGTTTTTTTGAAAGATTCATCTAGCGTTGGGAAAAAGGTCCGTCCAGATTTTGGGGATTCTCTAGGACTAACATTTCTGACGTAAGCAACATACATATCTGTGGAGCCCTAGTGATATTTGCCAGAAAACAGTAGACCTGCAATCTTGATTCTGTCGATACTGTTCGTTTTTGCATGGTGCAGCCAAATCGTCCGTCGATCGAGCGAAAACAAAGTATCATACATCAATAAAGCAGATTGCGATGCTGAAGAATTTGTCAGAAATGCTTGGCAATCTACTTAAATGTACGAAATAATGCCTAATAATGCACAAAACACTTAATAAGCATCATTATTATACAGACCATAAAAACGAATACCCGGTAACCCAGAGCGGCGACCATCCTCGCGTTTAAGTGAATGACATAATTATTATTACCACAGGAACTAAGACTCGTCGATCAAAAGGGCTTCATTTTTTGGCGTTATACTTAATAACATTATAATTAATAACATAACAGCTAATACTGAGTGACCAGAGCGCTGACTTTCCTCGCGTTTTAATTAATTCATAATAAATGATAAAATAAGACCTAAAACTAGGTCACTCAGAGCACTGACATTCCTCGCGTTTAAATGAATAACATTATAAATAATGACATAAGCAATAAAACCAGGTGACCCAAAGTGCTGCTTTCCTTGCATTTTAATAAATGACATGATTATTAATGACACAAGAACTGAAACCCGTTAACCCAGAGCTCTCAATTTTCTCGCGATTTAATTATAAACATTAAAATTATTAGAAAAATAACTTATAACCAGTAACTTTCCTCGCGTGTTAATTAATAACAATGTTACCAATAAATTATGAACAAAAACAAGGAGACCCAGAGCGCTGACTATCCTCGCGTTTGAAATATTAACATTATAATTAATGACATGAGAACTAGAACCAGGCAATCCAGAGCGCTGACAATCCCTGCGTTTTGATTAATCACATCATTATTAGCATAAAAACTAATACTGAGAAACCCAGAGCGCTGAATTAGCTCGCGTTCTAATTATTAAAATTATTATTAATAACATAAGAATTAGAACCAGGTGACCCAAAGCACTAACTTTTCTCGCGTTCCAATAAATAACATAATTATTAATAATATTAGAACTATAATCTGTCAACCAAGAGCGCTTAATTTTTTCGCGTCTTGATCAATAACATTATGATTAATGACATAAGATATTATACCGAGTATGCTAGATCGCTGACTTCTTTGCGATTTAATTGATGACATTATTATCATCATAAAAACTGATGCCGAAAAGCCCTAAGTGCTGACTTTCCTTACGTTCTAATTATTTACATTATAATTAATACCATAAGAACTAAAACCAGGCGACTTAGAACGCTGGTGTAGATTGATTATGCAGAGTTGTCCCGTGTAGGACTGACCGTTGCGTGCTGCTTGTAACATATTTTATTGAAAATATAATCATCATCTATTTTATACGATTGCATAAATATTTATTACTAGAAACTAGTTTTTATTATTTTTTTATGACTTTTTTTAAACATACATTATATTTTGGGTGTTACATATGCGACTAAGATTAAGTGTTTTTTTTCTTATCCACATACTATATTCTTTATAATTGTAAAATATTTATTAAAACCACACCAAACTAAGGAATATCCTTATTCCAACGACTGTTGCATTACTCAGATACATCGAACTGGGTCATTTAAAATATCGCTGTGCGACAGCTATATCTACATTCATATGTTATCTTCCAAAGAAGTATTCCTTTATAGTTGGCTGCCCAAGCACCCACAGATTGGTTTTTTTTTTTTTTTAATATAACGTAATAGCACGTGCTTTTAAAATCTGTACAAGGTAGTTACATTTATTCCGTAGCTATATTATCGCTTAACTGGTCCAAGCAGTAACAATACATCATGTTGTTGAAATCCGAATAAATCGACGCCCCAGACGAAAATTAATCCGTCTATGCTTGCAAACGAAAAACATGAGCTAAATTCTTTTAAACTAATAAAGATTGATTAGATGAGTATCAGCTGTGTATCATATGCACATGAGATTTTCATTTAAAAATTTTAATAAGATTATACTTATCCCGTTGAATTTTAAAAATGTCATTTTTCGTTTGTCTACATAGCAAAAAGTGATGGGTCACGTGATGAAGCCTTGTTATTTGTTTTCTGATTGGCTGAGACTGGTAAAGCGCGGGTCAATTTGAAACGAAGGTTATAAAAAATCGAATAAAAAGTAATATCAATAAAAACAAAATTAAAACTTTATGTTCTGATCCAATCATTTGATTCTTCTTAAAAAATCGTGGAAGTTGATATGATTTAATGGCAGGGGATGGAGCGCGGAGCGCGCAGGGGGCAGAGCCCCCTAG